>CANYBF010369127.1:0-10914 GCA_948192965.1 Dalechampia spathulata
TATAATATACATTTAAACATATAATATACATATAAATTAATAATATACATATAAACAGATAAATAATTATATTTAAACATATAATATACATTTAACTAACAATATAATTAACATATAAATTAATAATATACATATAAACAACTAAATAATTATATTTAAACATATAATATATATTTAACTAACTATATAATAAACATATAAATTAATAATATACATATAAACAGATAAATAATTATATTTAAACATATAATATACATTTAACTAAAAATATAATTAACATATAAATTAATAATATACATACAACCAAATAAATAATTATATTTAAACATATAATATATATTTAACTAACTATATAATAAACATATAAATTAATAATATACATATAAATAGATAAATAATTATATTTAAACATATAATACACATTTAACTAACAATATAATAATTTCTTAATTTTATCAACTAATAATTAATTAATTTTTTTAAATAAAAAACTTTTTTAACATTACCTGGGTTGTGTCGTGGGTTGTGCGTGGATTAGGAGAGTAACTGGAAAAAAAAATTAAAGGGGGAGGAAGAAAAGAAAAGAAATGAGGGAGGGAGGAAGAATACTTACCGTCTGTGAGGGAGAGGGAGGCCGAGTGAGGAAGATGAGAGAAATAAGAGAATTAAAGGGGGTGGGGGGGTTGGCCGCCATTAATACCTGCGGCCAAGTCAGTAGCAGCAGGGCATTGACAGATGGCGCGTCAGGTGGCAGAAGGTCGCAGAGATTCCCATGCGCGTTAGAGCCAAAGTTGGCCGCTACTTTTACCCGTGGCCAACTCCACGTGCCACTCCCTCATTGTCCGCCACATCAGATCCTCCACGCCACATCATCCGGCCACCGATCAAACCGGCGACCAACTTGCTGACCACACCAAATCTGGAATTATTTTCTATTCCACCCCAAATCTAGAAATTCCAATTTTAAAAACACTAAAATTAGAAATTGCCTAATGATTTTACATAGAGAAATAAGAAGTAAATGCATGGTACATGAGGTTGATGCAAAGGATGATGCCTTTACAAACATTTCATAGCGTGATAAAGCTTGTATGATCATGTCTAGTAGAAGTTGTTAAAACACTCTTTCTGTAAATTCTTCGATTTATTGTTTTTCTTTTTGGAATTCCAATATTATCATAAAAATCTCTCTTAAACATGATATGGTATAACTTGATATGATATGCTATCATTGACATGAAAATAAAGATGATAATTTCATATCCATGACTTGCCTCACACATAACTACGTATATATTAAAAATATGTAATATTTATATACAAATATATAATAATAATTAATATTTAACATCATAATTCAAAATAATGATTTTTTACAATATATGCTGGTATCAGAGTCTCATCAATTTTGGTGATGGTAGTAGATATCTATATGAAAAAGAATTTCATAATTAAAAAAAAACTTAAGTAATTTAAAACAAAATAATTGACTTAAGGATTTGGATACACAATTAGTCCTAGTTATGTCATTGGTAGGCGTCTTAGGGCAATAAGTCGATAGTCGCGTGTAGGAGTCAATAATTATGTTTTAATTTACAAAAGTGTTTTTAAAAAAAATGAAACCTTTTTTGTATAAATCTACTAGTACTACTAGATTCGATAATTCTAATAACTCTGAAATTAAATGAGTAGAAATAGAAATAAAGTAGTAATAGAAGACTTTAAAAAAGCAATTGATGATTGGGATATACCTAAAATTGATAAAGAATAGATTTATAAGATTTCAAAATTAAATATTTTTAAAACTGACTATACCATAAAAACTGAAGAACATGATATACAACTTAGTAAACCTTTTGAACGAATTATACTTTTATCATCTAAAATGTTACAACAACATAAAAGTAAAAATTTTAAATATATACAACATAAAAGTAAAAATTTTAAATATGTACATATAGGATTAATTCAAATTAGTATAAAATCTTTAACTAGAGAAGGTTTAAATACGAGTATAGTAGCTATAATTAGAGATGCTAGATTTGTAAATTTTCAAGATTCTTTGTTAGGTTCTGTAGAACAAGTCTTAATCAAAGTCCAATTTCATTTGATGTACATCCAAACATAACCGTATCTTTAAATGACACAAATATATTAAAAAGTGTAGTTTTAGAAATAAAAACTCATAATTATAAAATGTTAGAAGGATCTATTCCAATAGCTTTAATATATAAGATACACTATAAGGCTATGGTATCTGCTTTTTCTACAAAGTATAAAATACAACCTAAATTAGGAGAAACTAGATTTTTACAAACAGATCTTAGTAAAGCAAATACTGTAATTCCTAAAACTATATAATGGAAAAATATATCACTGCCTGATGAATGGGTCTTAGAAGGAATAGTCCCTCCACCTGAACTAGAAAAAATAGTAAAACCAAACATAAACCTTAGTAAAATAAAACAATATGATGATGGAAAGGTAAAATTAAAATTTGCTAGACATAGTACAAGTTCACGATATTCTGATACATCTTTAACAAACTCAATTATAAATATAGGTAGAGCTTCACAATTATTATTGGTAATTTATGCTTCATATAATGAACCTAAACCAGTCCTACAAACTTTTGTCAAACCTAAGTATTTTACATCAAATATACCAGAATCAGGTTATAAATTAAAAAATATAGATTATAGTTCAAATATACCACTTTCTTTGTATGATAATTTAAATCCATTAGATCCAAACCCAAGATTAAATCGATATAATGAAAAAATAAATTCATCACCAGAATCACCTACAGCATCAGCTATAACAAAGAATATGATTAATCAAGATAGGGAGGTAAACATTATAACTAAAAAATTTATTTTTAATGAAGAAGAATTTTATAATGAGATAACAGCCACAAGAAATATAGAAAAATTATTAAAAATTACTAGGGAAAATAATGTTGATAAAGTAAAAGAAGAATATATTAGATTTGTAAAAGAAAATCAAATTAAAATTAAGTTTTTTAGTTGGTTTAAACAAATTTATAAGAAAAATATAAATCAAATAACTGTTAGAAATAAAGAAATAGAATGGAAGGTAAAAGATAAAATAGTCCAAATGGAACACCCGCCTAAAATGAATAGTACATTTAAATATGGAGAACATGAAATAGTTGTATCACCATTTAAAATTATAACAGAAGATGATCTACAAAGATAAATATTAGAACAAAATAATTTTAGTAACACACATCTCTGTAGTATAGGAAAACAGTTAAATAGAATATAGAAATCTATTAAAGGAAAAGAAATTAAAATAAAAAAGGGTATTGAAGAGAAGAAATTAAAAACTCATATTTTTAAACCATATCAAATTTTTGCTAATAGTCAAAAAGAAATTAAGGAGGATAAAAATTATGATTTTATTAAAGCAATAAAAGAAGAACTGAGAAATATAGTCTCAACTTCTGAAACCAAAATAATCAGGACGGTATCATAAGAGATAACTTCAGAACCAGAGGAAAACTCTTCCCTCAAAACTGAGGATTTAGAAACATTTAGTAATACATTAAGTTCACAAATAAACCGTATAACTCATAATCAATAGATGGTATCAACACCAGACCTTAGTATAAATGATAGACCAAACATATTATCACAATATAAATACAATGCTTCTTCAGTATATGAATGGAATATAGATAACTTATCTGAATACAATATACTTAGCTTATTACAACAAATGACTATGGCTGTTAATGCATATAGAACACAAATAAATACTAGTGATAAAACTATAGCAGAACTTATAATTACTGGTTTCACAGGTCAGCTAAAAGGATGGTGGGATAACCACTTAACAGATAGTCAACACTTAGAAATATTAAATGCTGTAAAAACTTATGAAGATGGAACACCTTTATTAGATGAAAATAATAATACTATACAAGATACCGTATCCACATTAATTTTAACAATATCATTACATTTTATAAAAGATCCAGATCATTTAAAAGATAAAAATGCAGAATTATTAAGTAACCTCAGATGTAAAAAATTAAGTGATTTTCAGTATTATAAAACAACATTTTTAACTCGTATAATGCTTAGAGAAGATTCTAATCAGGATATTTGGAAAGAAAATTTTTTAGCTGGGCTTCCATTTTTTCTAGGAGAAAAAGTAAGAAATAATATAAAGCAAGAAATAGGAAACCTTATACCTTATAGCTTATTAATATATGATCAATTAATTAGTATAATTCAAAAGGAAGGTTTAAAACTTTATCAGGATATAAAATTACAAAAATCATTAAAGCATGAAATGCGTAAAACAAAACAAGAGTTAGGATCATTTTGTAAACAATTTGATTATAGTATAAAATACAAGGATTGTTTAAAACCATATAGAAAGTCACATAAAAAATCTTATAAGAAATATCATAAGAAGAAATTTAATAAGGATGATTACTATGGAAAATCTAGAATAAATAAATATAGAAAGCCTAGTAATAAAAAATATTTTAAGAAAAATAAAATGTATAAAAATTATACAGACTTAGAATGTTACAATTGTAGTAAAACAGGACACACATCTAAATTTTGTAAATTCAATAAAAAATTACAAGAATTAAGTCTAGAAAAATCTGTATTAAATAAAATATATGAATTATATTTAGAATCATAAAATGAAACTCTATATGATACAAAAGAAGAAACAAATCAGATAAATGAACTAAATACATATATAATAGAATCTAGTAGTAAAACTATAAACGTATTAACTAAATAACATAAGTCTTTATTAGAATTAGTTAAACATATAGAGGATCCTAAGATGAAAGAAAAATTTCTAAATAAAATATTAGATGATTTCAATGATAATAGAAACAAGATAGATGAAAAACGGTATATGGAGAAACAAACTTATGATTTAACAATAATATTAAATAAAAATAAACAAATAAAAACAAAACCTACAATAGGAGATTTGCAAAAACAAATAAAAGAGATAAAATTAGAATTAAAGGAATTAAAAATAAAACAACAAAGAGATTCGGAAATTATTCAGGCTTTAACGAATAAGTAAGATAGAATTGAGATTTATGATTCTTCTGATAATAATTTTGATAAAGAAGAAAACAGCAAAACATAAACAGGCAGCAAATATAAAGGAAGTATGAATAAATAAAAGAAGCAAATTTGGAATTTTAATATGTATATTTTATTATGTATTTTATTTAGTTCTTGTACGCGGCATTATTACACGAGACCATCAAGGTTAAAATCCCTGCTTTGTACCAATAGCACTACAGATCGGGTTTCTAGCCAATATTCCATTTATTTTAAGCATACTTTTAATAATAGTTTCTTGTTATAACATTAATTAAATAGTCAATATAATCATCAATAGTGATTTCTCTTATAAGATCAAAATACCAACCAAAATAAAACACAATAAAATATATAGTAAATCTATAAATTGCAGTAAATAAATAAAAATCAGAAAATATAACAAATAAACGTAAGATAATGAATTTATCCATATAATTTGGTTTCTTTATCAGATCTGAACTAGGATCATATATTTATCACCCAGATTTAGTCCAAGACTAATGGATCTGACTTTGATCATCCCAAAAATAAGATATAAAAGAAATATTTAAAAATCAAGCGATTAAACCAGCCAACTATTTTTTAATAGGTCACAGTACCAAATCTTAATCTAGAATCATATGAAGTTCATCTAGATTTAGACAAAGGTTTAAGATCCGATGTTGATCATCCCAAAATCAAAGAAATAATAATAATATAAGAAAAAGATGTAGAGGAAATAAGAAGATTTTATTAATAAGATAATACTTCATTACAATAAAACTTGAAAATACTTAAATACACAAAATAGAAGGGGAGAAGAAGATGGAGAAAGAAAGAAAATGGAAGAAGGTAGAAAGGGTGTTGTAGTTACGAGAGAGGTGTTACAACTTTAAGGTAAGAAGGGGGTAAGCTTAGAGGAGAGAGGAGAGGAAGGGTTGAGAGTGTTTTTTGAGAGAGGGAAGAGATTATAATAATTGATGAGTCCTTTGGATAGAAAAGGGAGTCTTTATTTATAGGAAGGAGAGGAAGAATCTTTACTATTGATGAATAGTACCTTATCGGATACCTTTTCACTGTTGATGAATAGTGTCTATCGAGCATCTATAATGTTCATAAATAGTATCTTGTCGAGTACTTATTAAAAAATTACAATTTTCTTTTTCTTTTTCTTTTCCTTTTTCTTTTCTTTTCTTTAATTTATCTTTTTCTCTTTTTATTTTTTCTTTTCCTTTCTTTATTTTTTCTTTTTCTTTCTTTTCTCTTTTTTCTCTTTTTCTTCTTTTTTCTTTTCTTTTTCTTTTTTATTTTTTACAAGAGGAAGAATACCATGACAATCATCTTCATTACTCAAACAATGATGAGTGTCAGAATTTTCAGAGTCTGTTGATGATGATGATACTGTTGATACAGATGAAGAGCTTAAAGAAGTAGTTGATGGACTCTTTCTTCGAGATTGTGCCTTACTTTTTACCGATGATCCTGATGAGGTGGGTTTTACTGCCTGTGATCCTGATTGCAGAGACTGTGCTGCTTTTATACAAATTGCTTTATAATCTTCAATAGTTTGGGATGTTGCTAGCATAACTTGGTTGTGTGCTTTTTGAGCTTAGAACGTACTGTCAATTGTCTTTACTGAAGTATTTTTACAAAGGCACCAAGCTTTTAGTGTGTGGTCAAACGTATTATTTCTAAATGCATTCCACCATTTTGTTTTATGCTTTTTTACAAGTATCTATAGATTTATTCCTGCTTGATAGGTTATATCAAAGTACCATTGATAAACCTTTTTTTATCTGATACGGAAGGTTAAAAGTGGGTTTTAAAGGATTGGTATGCTATAGTAACATCTAGTGATAGTATATTTTTGGTATTTCTAAATCTATACCACCATTCAATGAACCATATAGGGGTAGTTTCGTGTTTAATAGTTTTATCAAAGTATATGAGCCATGAATGGGTATATGTAGAGTTTTGAATACAAAAGACTTTAAACCAAACATCAATGTAGTCCCAGTAATTATACGATATGGCTATGGTCTTATATGAGAAGAAGCTAGTTTCAAACTTTACTGGTTGGTAAGGTGGGTGTTTCCACTCAGAGAGATTCAAAATCCTTTTTATTTTTATTGATGAATATAAAATCACGTCTTTATCATTTGAATCAAAATTATGTTTTATTATAACTGAATCAGTTTCCTGTAAAATAGCAAAATAATATTTTTGGGGTTTTGAAAAATTTATTGGTTTAAAAAACCAATTTTTTGGATATACTATTTTTATAATACTATACGGATCATTAGGCATATTATTTTCTATAATGAATTCAGTGTCCAAAATAGTTTTATAAAACCATTGAGACTTTTTAGGAAAATTAGCAGATATCATCTAAATAGGTTGATTAATTTTTACAAGGGGTTTTAAATCAAGTTTTGACAGGATTTTAGAGGAGGAAGATTCTTCTGTCTCATTTTTTATAAAAGGTACAAGAGTTTTACCTGGTTGTTGTAAATATCGATATACGTCTGGATGAGTATCTGATGGGATAGTAGACTGTGCTATCCAATCTTTTATGATTTGAGCATTGGCATCATCATCTTTTTGAGCTATATCAGCCCATGATTTTACTGATTTAGAAGTAGGTTGTATAGGTTTTAGGTTTTCAGAATGATCAGACAAGGCTTTAGTAGAAGAAGAAGAACTGGTTTTAGACTCTTTAGCTTTATTGGCTTTCTTCTTTTTGTTCCTTATTTTTTCTGTGAAGAAATTCACGTGTTAGAAAATCTGGAATACTATTATTTTTACCTTTAATATATTCAATGTCAAAATCAAAGATACTTAGTATAGCTTACCATCTAGAAAAAATTTGTTTAGAAGCAAGATTTTTAACATCTTTTTGTACAACTTCTTTAGCAGACTTACAGTCAATACGCAATAGAAATTTTTGATTCAATAAGTCAGACTGAAACTTAGAAATACATAAAATAATACTAAAAATTTCCTTTTTAATTGTAAAATAGTTTACTTGGGTAGGATTCCAATGTCCAGAAGTAAATTGTATGATACATTCTTTGCCATCTTTAATTTGTTTTAAAATACCACCATATCCTATATCTGAGGCATCAATTTCTACAATTTTACTAGCTAGTGGATCTGGTATATACAGACAGGGTATAGTTTTAACTAAGGTTTTAATTTGCTGAATAATAATAGTATGTGTTTTATCCCAAGGTTTATGATTTTTCTTTAATCGATCGTGTAATGGTTGTATTAATTTGTTTAAATTTGGATAAAAATCTATAATATAATTTAAGCAGCCTAAGAATCATTGTAATTGGGCTTTATTTGTTATTTCATTAGGGAATTTTTCTCTAAAAGATAAATTTCTTTCTGTAGGTTCTATTATACCTTGATAAATATTATGTCCTAAAAATCTGATTTTAGTTTGAAATAGAATCATTTTAGTTTTACTTAAAACTAATCCATTTCATTTTGCAATCATACAAAATGTTTTTAAATATTTAAAGTGTTCTTCTATATTGTTACTAAAAATTAAAACATCATCTATATAACCAATACAGAATTTTATGTAAGGATTAAAAATATCATTCATTATACGTTGAAATTCTGAAAGTGTATTTTTTAATCCAAATGGCATAACGTTCTATTCATATTGTCCAAAAGGGACAGTGAAAGCAGTTTTATATCTATCTTTAATGTGTATTTGAATTTTCCAAAATCCTGATTTCATATCAAATTTAGAAAATATACTTGCATTGTATAATCTATTTAATAAATCTTTTTTATTTGGTATAGGATATCTGATCCATTTTAAGGCTTTATTTAATGGTTTATAATTTATAACTAATCATGGTGCTCCTCTTTCTATTTCTAAGGCTTTATTGACATAGAATGATGCACATGACCAAGGACTTCTAGATTTACATATTAGTTTTTTATTTTCTAAATCATTTATTTCTTTTCTACAAAATTCTATCATGTCCGAGGACATTTGTATAGGTCTAGCTTTAGTTGTTATGTCTTTTTCATGAAAGTTATCTTCATAGGGTAAATTAATCATGTGTTGTTTCCTATCCCAAAAATCATTGGGAAGATTAGAACATAAATCTTTTTCAATATAATTTTTTAACTGTTTTATTCTTGTTTTTACTAAGTCTGTATCTAATTGTTTACTTATCCTTTGTGTATTTAAATTATCTCTTAAATTTTTTAAATGTTTTGTTTTAGCCTTAATGATAGAATTTATTTCTAAATCATGAACCATATAAGAACGTAATAAATTTAAACTTTTCTATTTAGGTCTTTCTATACAAGAAAATTCTACCTTTTTATTTTTAATTTTTAATTTTATATCATTATCCGTTATACTATATGGTGTAATAAGACTCATAAAAGGTGTTCCTAAAATTACCATATGATGTATATTTTTAATTAATATGAATACAGTTCTTAGTTCTAAGTTATTATTTATAATAGAAGCATATGTTTTTCCTATTATTTGTAACTTAGTTTTATTAGCTGTTGTTAATTTCTCACTAGTATCTTTACAAAATCTATCAGGTACTAAACTTGATTTTATACAATTTAAATCAGCTCCAGTATCAAATAATGCTATAGTGTCTATAATGTAATTTGGTGAAAATTTTAATTTTGTAGATATTAAGTACTTACGAGAAGTTATTTCATGTAATACATTTATGAAATTTTTATCTTTTTCTATTATACTTATCATTTTCTTTTTTATCAGAATTATTATCAGAAGAATCATCAGTCTCAATTCTATCTTGCTTATTCGTTAAAGCCTGAATAATTTCAAAATCTCTTTGTTGTTTTATTTTTAATTCCTTTAATTCTAATTTTATCTCTTTTATTTGTTTTTGTAAATCTCCTATTATAGATTTTGTTTTTATTTGTTTATTTTTATTTAATAATATTGTTAAATCATAAGTTTGTTTCTCCATATACGATTTTTCATCTATCATGTTTCTATTATCATTGAAATCATCTAATATTTTATTTAGAAATTTTTCTTTCATCCTAGGATCTTCTATATGTTTAACTAATTCTAATAAATACTCCTATTGTTTAGTTAATACATTTATAGTTTTACTACTAGATTCTGTTGTATCTGTATTTAGTTCATCTGTCACGTCTTCTGGCTGCGTAACATGCTCCCGTAGAATGATTACTAATTCCCATTAAAAAAATTAATAATCATCCTATAAGGGATTCCATACATTCATAATAAGTGTGGGAAAATTTTTTTTTTAAAATCCAATTTATTTTAACAGTCCCTGGTTCAATAAACATTCATTATTAAATACATACCATTTTTTTTTATTTTTTTTGTGTCATAATTATACATACATTATTACAAGTTTATATTTTATCAAGTTCAAGATACTGCCAAAGTGCTTATTTAAAATATTGCACAATTAATACTTATAAGAAGTCCAGAATCTTTATTACCAAATAGATGGGTTTGTCCTGCTGCTGCCTCAATGTTTCTCTTCTGCGGCTTTGCTAGTTCCTGCGTTTATCAATTGACAAACGCTGAGTATAAAACTCATTGGTGCTAATTATAACATGTAATACATTTAATGATATAGTCCAAAAACTCATAACATTAATATCCATGACATTTGTAGTTCATGATGCTTTGATGTCAATTTAATTTTCATGTCATTTATTTCAAGCAATATGAACATTTATTTTGAATGTCATATCATACATGTATATATAATTCATTTAAACATGACTATCTTGAATTATGATGAATTTTCAAGCATATTAATTATTTATA
>CANYBF010369159.1:0-12359 GCA_948192965.1 Dalechampia spathulata
TTATCATAGGTTGAATAGTTGAGTTGAGCTCCTTTTAGCTTCTCACTAAAGTAGGCAATTGGCTTCTTTTCCTGCATTAAAACTGCTCCAATTCCCACCCCCGAAGCATCACACTCAATCTCAAAAGTCTTATTGAAGTCAGGTAAGGATAGAATATGGGCAAAAGTCAATTTCTCCCTTAATGTATCAAATGCCTGTTGTTGTGCTTCCCCCTCATTTAAAGCCAACTTCCTTCTTCACTATCTCTATGAGTGGTGCTGCAAGTGAAGAGAAATTTTATACAAACCACCTATAAAAGCTTGCCAAACAATGAAAGCTTCTTACATTAGTCACAGTTTTAGGTATAGGCCACTCTTTTATAGCCTGAACATTCTCCTCATCAACTTCAATTCCCTATGCACTCACAATAAAACCAAGAAACATAAGTCTATCTATACAAAATGTGCACTCTTAAGCTTAGCATACAACCTCTCCTCCCTTAAAGTTTGTAAAACTAGCCTAACATGCTCAATGTGTTCCTCTAGAGACTTGCTATAAATGAGTATATCATCAAAATACACAACCATAAATCTCCCTAAGAAGACATGCAATACATGGTTCATAAGCCTCATAAATGTGCTAGGTGCATTAGTTAAACCAAAAGGCATTACTAACTATTCATGCAAACCATACTTAGTTTTGAAAGCAGTTTTCCATTCATCTCAAGGTTTCATCTTTATTTGATGATATCCACTCATTAAATCAATTTTAGTAAAGTAAAGAGCCCCATGCAATTCATCCAACATGTCATCAAGTCTACGGATAGGGATAGGGTGTCTATACTTTATAGTGATTTTGTTGACTACCCTACAATCAACACACATGCGCTATGTGCCATCCTTTTTAGGCACCAATAAGACTCAAACGGTACAAGGACTCATGCTTTCCTTTACCAATCCTTTTTCCAAAAGTTCATCCACTTGCCTTTGCATCTCCTTAGTCTCCATAGGATTGCATCTATAGGCAGGTTGATTAGGAATGGTAGAGCCAAGAATAAAGTCAATTTGATGTTCTATTCCTCTCAAAGGTGGTAATTCATTAGGTATCTCATTAGGAAAGACATCATCAAATTCCTGCAACATTGAAACAAAACTAGAAGGCAGATTGTCAAGGTTAATGTCAGTGTCAGCAAATAAAATTTCCTTGTATCTAGGAAGCAAGACTGGCTTCTTTAAGGAAATAGCATTTTTAACCTCTCTCATTCCCATATAAAAATTTTGTTTCTTTTTCCCTTCTCTCTTATTTTCACTCACTAAAGGGCCATTACCTTGTGTATTTTTTTTTGGCCTATTTTCCCTCATTCTTTCCTTTTTCTCTCTCTTTCTCTAAGGAGGCTGAAACTTCACTCCCCTTTATCCCCAAGGCTGAAACCTCTCTTTCCCTCTCAAGTATCTTCTTTTGATCTTCATATACTTCTTGAGGGGATAGTGGAGCTAGCACCACCTTTTTCCTTCATGTGAAAAAGAATACCTATTGTTATACCCATCATGTAGAACTCTCCTATCAAGTTACCAAGGTCTTCCTAATAGTAGATGACCTACTTGCATAGGTACAACATCACAAACTATTTCATCTTTGTACCATCCTATAGAGAATGGCACCATCACATGGCGTGTCACCTTCACCTCTCTGCATTCATTCAACCATTGTAATTTGTATGGTTTAAGGTGTTTATTACATGCCAAGTTCAACTTCTCTACCATACTTACACTAGCAACATTGGTGCAACTTCCACCATCTATAATCATGGAACACACCTTTCCATTGACCAAGCATCTAGTGTGAAATGTGTTTTCATGTTGCTCAAGGCTTTCTTCCTTCACTTGCATATTTAGAGCATGCCTAGCAACCAAACTCTCACCATGTTCAGCAAACACTACATCATTCCCTTCTTCTACCTCATTATCACTACAATCGGTTAAAGAGGGCATTTCATCTTTAGATTCAGAGTATATTTCTCCATGTTCTGTGGTCAACATGAGTCTCTTGTTAGGACATTGAGATGCAATATGTCCTTTTCCCAAACACCTAAAACACTTGATTTCCCCTACTAGAAGTTAAAGGATTCGAATTCCTTTTAGCTTCTTTAGTGGCAGTTTGAATGACTTCCTTTCCTTTGTTAGCCAAACCTACTCCTTGAAATTATGAGCTTCTAGCTTCCTTCTTTTCATCTCTTTTGCTCCATTTAGAGTTCCAAGTATTGCTGGAACTTCCTTGGAATTTGCTAGAACTCCTTGCTTTCCTTTGTTTTTCAATCTTCATTGCCATGTCAAGCATCTCTTCAAAAGTATCATACTTGTATAGCTCAATGGCATCCGCAATCTCCTTTTTTAGACCACCAAGAAATCAAGCCATGGTGATCTCTTCATCCTCCTCAATCTTAGCTCGAACCATGCACATCTCCATCTCTTTATGGTAGTCTTCAACACTCCTTCCTCCTTACACCAATCTATGGAACTTTTGATGTAGCTCCCTAAAATAGTGAGTAGGGACAAATCTATATCGCATGGCCTCCTTCATAGCCTCCCAAGTGGGGATAGGCCAAATGCCTTTCTTTCTTCTATTGGAGTTGAGTTAATCACACCAAAACATAGCATAGCCAGTGAATTCGACTGCTGCTATCTTTACCTTCTTCTCTTCTGAATAGTTTTAGCACTTAAAGATCATCTCCACTTTCCTCTCCCATTGAAGGTATTCTTTAGCATTGTTGTTCCCCTTGAATTCGGGCATTCTCATCTTTATAGTGCCAAGGTTCCCATCTACATGACCACTAGTTGTGGTCTCTTCTTCATCCTCTTCTTGGACATGCTACAATGGGAATCCTCTACCTCCAACTCTAGCTCCTCTTATTGGTTGGAGTCTTCCATCATAACCTCTTTGAAGGTTTTGTGTAGGAGTTTGAATGTCATCCCCCTTTGTTGCACTTTGATTTGACTTGATTTCTTGCGACTCCTCAAATACAAGTCTTTGAAACTTCTCCATTTTCCCATTGATTGCCTCTATGAAAATTTTCAATTGTGGGTCTATTGTAGGTGCATCCTCTTGCTTATAATCGTTCTTAGAAGAGCTCATTGTGAATAAAAAAATAGAAATAAATGGAAAGGTCAATTAAATCACTCCCTCACGTGTTTACTCTCTTTTAGCTTTTATAGTTATGAACCACTCGTTATGCCTTTTACCTCTCTATTGCAATCTTTCCAATTGTATTTCAAAACTAAAGTACACCAATCAAAGTAAAAGTACACATCTGGAAAGCAAGGAACAACCTGAATAATTCAAAACAAGTTTTAGAAAGAAGACACTTAGAATTTGTACTATTTGATTAAAACAATTAGAGTGAGGATACAAGCAAATAACACTCTAACAATGTTAAGAGGCAAAAGCTAGCTTAGAGTAAAAAAAATAAGATAACAAGAGTCAAGCAAAGATAATTCAATCAAGGTATATGAATTTGATTCTCTCTAAAGCAAACCAAATATTGAACCTATTTAGGTCTACCCAAACAAAGCAAGCAATTCAAAAAAGACTTTTCAAATCAATTGGAGACAAATTTAGATAGATTGTGCCAATCCAATTTGTTCAAGTCCTAATTATGCAAGAATATGTGTGTTTGAGATGATTTAGGACACTATCAAGGAGTTTAATTTTTGTAGGACTCTTCCACATTTCATCCAAGTTGTCTCAAATGGCTTTTAGAATAGCAAACAAGGTGTCCTAGTTGTGTTAGGACTCTTCACAATTCTCAAAAATAAGGGTCCCAGTTGTGTTAGGACTCTTTGTAATTCTCAAAATAAGTGTCTCAATTGTGTTAGGACTCTTCACAATTCTCAAAGTAAGTATCCTAGTTGTATTAGGACTCTTCATAATTCTCAAAATAAGTGTCCCAGTTGTGTTAGGACTCTTCATAATTCTCAAAGTAAGTTTCCTAGTTGTATTAGAACTCTTCAAATTTCTAAAAATAAGTGTCCTAGTTGGTTTAGGACTCTTCTCTAGTATGAGTAACTTGTAAATAACACAATAGGATAGAAGATATTTATTTTTTCTTATTTTCTCTTTTTTGTTTTTTTTGTTTTATTTTATTTTTTGTTTTGTTTTTTTTTGATATGACTCAAACAACTAGAATCAGGTAATGAATAGACTTACTAAACACATAAACATAACTAGCAACTTAAACAAATAAAATGGCACATAATAAGAAAAGAAATGAATTAAACAAAACCCTAGGAACTAAGATAAATAAGAATTTACCTTGCCTTTGGTCTCTGATACCAAATGATGCGAAACCCAATGGCAAGTATGCCACAAACCCACACGTACCTAAGATATAGCTCCAATGATAGAATAAACCCCTATTGAACCCCTAAACTAGCAAGTATGGAAACACAAATGATAAGGCTTAATGGAAGAAGAGAAAATGCCCCAATTAAATTGATAAGTTAACCCTAATTCCTAATGCAATTAGAAGAAAGCATACAATTTTATTGCATGTAGTTTAGAACACTAAGTATGGCATAATACCCATAGCTTGTACTCATCATATATAGCAAATCCAGCTCTAAGGATCTCTACTGATATAATCCTATGATGAGGCCAGATCCTCTCCACATGCTTTATAAAGTAGGACAATAGTCATCCTCCCTCAAAATCTAGTAGCAACAGAGGAATAACTATCTATAACTATACTAATGCTAGACTCTAGTAAGACTAAAGTGAGCATAGGCTTTGAATCCCAATAATGGAACATAGTCAAGGTATGTCCTCACCATCACATGTTGAATATGCTACTAAGGACAAGTCCACCTGACCTCACTCTTAGGGATGACCTCCATCCACTTAACCCAGTCATCAAAGGTAAGCATCCAAATCTTGCTGAAGGTGTAACCTCTCCTCATATGGCTACAAAGTGCATATCTCTTAGGATCACCTATTTGGTGGTACTAAGTTCCCTAACTTCTTCTAAAGCTAGATCTAACAAAAATAACAAAAATAAAAATAAAAAAAATGAAAATCTTATAAAAGGTTGCTTAGGTAAATACTCAAGTGACTTGTTAAGCTAAAAACCCATGGAGGTAGTTCAAGAAAAGTTTAGGGTCTAAAATCAATAGCCTGATAAGCTAAAAACCTTACAAGTGATAACTCATGCAAAAATTAAGGCAAAAATATAGCTTTTCTAAGTCAAAAATCAACAAAGGTAGCTTAGAATTCATATCTACAGTAGTAGTAGACTACCACTGAAGTGTTCAGACTAACCCTGCTTCACTTTATCCATCCTAAGGATTGTCTCTGCTATGATCATCAAAAAAAAGGTTTAATCCTACTACATCTGGTTTATTATTAAACCAATCATCATATCTCCATGGCCATGAAAGGGTAGTCACCAACTTGTTATAGCATATTTGAAAAATGGCGTCAAGATCTAAAGAGCCATCTATAGGTAATAGTGACCTTGCTATAGAAGGGTTGATGTCAAATGCATTGATCAAATATGGATTGCCTCCCTAATAGGCATTGACATCATTAGTATGACTTTCATACTACCTGTGACTTCAAGGATTGCAACAAACTCCTGCAGACATAGCTCCACATGTCTGAACTAGAAGACATGGGTCACCAGATCCTAAAATTAGATGATAGTATGCATAAAGGCAAAATTGATGGAGACTTGCTAGAATACTCTCATATATTAGAGTTTAAACTCTCTTAATTAGGCCCACTCAAGATTGTACCACTAGTGAGAAGTGGTATAGAAAGCAGATAATGATTGCTAAGTCATGGTCTCTTTCTGAAAAGAAGAATAGGCAAATTATATTTTGACAATGGAACAAAACATAAAGGCATTTACTACTGAAGCTGAGTATATATCTGCTGGTTGTTGTTATGCTCAAGTGTTATGGATTCAACAATAATTGCAAGATTACAATGTTTATGTTTTAGGTACATCTATCAAATATGATAACACAAGTGCTATAAACTTGTCTAAAAATCCTATACAACATTCTAGGAGCAAGCATATTGATATTAGCCATCATTTCCTATGTGGTAATGTGCAAAAAGGGAAGGTTGTATTAGAATTTGTTGATACAACTCACCAACTTATAGATATTTTCACAAAATCGCTATGTGAAGAATGTTTAAACTTCATTAAGCAATGAGTTAGGGATGATAGATAGATCATTTTTGAAGTAGGAATGTATTTTAAGCTCTAAACTTTCAAGAAAAATCTCAAAAATCCTTTTCAAAAATTTAGTTTTAAGTGCCCGTATGGCTCTCTAAATCCAAATTCCCATTTTTGGCAAAAGGTTCTATACACCCATATGTCCCTAAGAGTATGATCGTATGCTCAAAAGAGTAAAAATTCTAGTACCTTTTGTATGGCCGTATGCAATCCTGTATGCCTGTACACCTAGACTTTTAAAAACCCAATTTCTGGCAATAACTTCTGTACGACCGTAAGCCTCAAGTGGCACGTCCGTATGTATCAAAGGCATCATTTTGATACGGCCGTACACAATCCTGTATGCCTGTACTTAAGTGTTTTCTTCTATAACTTTGAATTTCAGTGAGGTGGTATGGCCATATGCAAGCTGGTATGCCTGTACATGACTCAAAATTCCTAATTTAATCTAATTTTCTCATATTTCCATTTTCACTTCTCATCACTGTTCATTGTATTTTTCTGATTTCTCCTACATTTCTCCACCAAATCACTCCCAAGACACTTGAAATCTTCTTCCCTTTATGTCCACTGCTTAATTTTGGTCCATTGATATCAAAATCTCAGGTTTTCATTCTATTTTTCACTATTTTCATCAAAATTTACTTTTACATTTATTTTATGATTTTTCTCAGTTTTTATTTGTTTTTTGAGTATACTCTTTTAGAGTTTTTTGTTAGTGTAATGTGGTACTCGTGGTGGTTCTTCGTCTCATCCTTGAGATAAGGGCAAATGTGTATAGTCTGAGAGTTACACTCCTCCCTAACCTGATTTCCCTACTTTCAGCTCTCACCAAGCCATTTTAAGTTAGAAACATTTTATTCCTTCTCATTTTGCATGTGTTTCCACTTTACACATTGTTAAACTCGAGGCTGATGTTAGACAATTTTTGGCTAACTTTGGTTGGTCCAATTTTACATTTTTAGATAATAAATCCCTAGATTATCTGTCTTTTAAGCTTTTACAAACTTTTAAACTCGATATGTCTCACACGTGTACATTCAAACTCTTTTGGCGTAATTATAGACTCATAAAATTTAAGTTTAATGCCATTTTTGATTTCCCTACTAAAGGCATTGCAAATGCCAAATCTACTATCTTTGACAGAAATGCCCTTTAGAAGGATATCGCCCTTGATACTCCTTTCTATTCCTCAAGGCTTAAGGCCTCCTGTTTTAAATCCTCTTCTCTTTTTTCTACAATCATTGATTGATCACCTATCTTGTCTTTGGGCGATTAGAGTCAAATGATATAGTGACTGGTCTTGACCTTATTTTTCTTAACTCTATGGTCATTGGTTCTCCTATTCAGATTGATCGCTGGCTTCAAGATCAGTTCCTTCAAGTCGGTGTTCAAAAATAGCCTGGTCGAGCTATTCTTTTTGGTCCTCACATCTATCACCTCTGTCATTCTTTGAAGGCTTTCCCTTCTGATTCACCAGCTCCTGGACCCTCTAGTCCTAATCTAGATATGTCCTTCATTGAGCATTTAATGCTTAGTGAACCTAACCATTTCAATGAGTACTTGATCCATATCGAGTATATCAAGAGGCATTTAGAGCACCTTCTTGCATTGGGCCTTCTTAATGATACTATTGCATTATATGGTGCTATGGCAGTCGATGTCTACCAGCACATGCAGGTGCCCATTCCTAAGGATGCAGAGTTGTGCCAGTTCATTTCACGATGATGTCAGATGACAGGCAGCTCTGAGCCGCAAATGATAGAGATAATCTGAGGATGGATCTTCTTCTAGTGTTGCTCCTGATGCTGCTGCTGCTGCTCCTTCCACTACTATTAATACTACTGCTTAACCATCTATTGTAGATCTAATTACATAGCAATTTATGGTGCTCAACACAAGACTTGATGGGTTTAAGCATTGATTTGATTTGATTGATTAGTGACTCCTCTAGCACACCCAGAAGTTTCAAGACTTCCAGGCCTCTACTACTGCTACTCTTTAGTCTATTAGCTGTTTACTTGATTGATTTATTCCTCCTCCTTCTTGATGCTTTTTGACATTGACAAAGGGGGAGATATATAATTAGGGATAAGACAATTAGTTAGTTTGGTCATTTTTTTATTGAATTTTTTAGTTAGTTGATTTTTGTAGTTTGACTTTGACTTTGATTATGTTTATTTGATTCTTTCAGTTTTTATGATATTTGATTTTCTCATTTATGTATTTTTATAATTTTCCCTTTATGTTGATTGAGATTAATTGCATGAATTCTAAAATAAAGGGGGAGAATTTTAAATTCATAAATTTTCATAATTTGAGCATATTTTGTAAATAAACTTAAATTGATTGTCAACATCAAAAAGGGAGAGATTGTTAGACTCATTATTTTGATGTTTGCATTTTACAAAATTAATTTAAGTTAATTTAAATTTAAAATGTTAGAAAATGCAAGTGGTACGAGCATACGTGTTTGGGTACAAGTGTACCACTATGGTATTTTGCACGGTATGGGCATACAGCTGGCTGTACCAGATTTCTCTGGTTGGAATTGAAAAATGTTGCTTGCTACGAGTGCACCACATTTTGCGCATTGGTTCATATGACCTCACAGGTTGGTCGTACCACATGCCAAATTTGTTAGAAGGTTTTATGTGGGTGTACCAAGTGGGTGGTATGGTTGTACCACAACCACTGCCCAAATTGGTATTGCATTTTAGGTAGCGGTATAGGTGTATGGGATCCTATACGGCCGTATGCATCTTTTGTAGAAAGATTTTAAAGCTTTCTAACAAATATATTTTGAACATTATTGCTGTCTAACATATCTATTCTCTTTGTGAAGCATATATACAATTGAGAAAAGCTTTCTGATGTAAGTTATTTTTGCTAGAAATAAAATCTTACTTGTAAGTTGATTCTATCTCTCTTTCTCTCTTTCATAACCCTAAGCTTTTACTTGTAATCTTGGGTTGGTGTGTGTATTAATGCTCGGGTATTATTGCTATAATTGAGAGTTGAATATTATGAGTTTTATTGTAATTATAAAGGTTTAAGTATGAGCCTTAAAAACACCAGGGATTGAATTCTTATGAGAATAATTCTTGGTTGTAATTATGAAGTAATTAGTGGAACCCTAAGTTGAGACTTAAGAGAAGTGGATGCAAGCAAAGTGTTGTGTTGAACCATTATAAATCGTGCCTTGTGTTGTTGTGCATTCTGAGATTTCAGCATCATATACATATAATATACTTAATAAACATTGAAAATATATCAATTTGATGTGTATTAGATATTTAATATGTATATTTTGAGTATTTGATACCAAAATTTTAAATTTTAATTTTTTAAATATTAATTTAAAAATAATATACTTTTAATATTTTAAAAATTTTTAATTTCAAAACATATTTTAAATAAGAAATGATGTATTTTTTATTAGAAAATAAAAAATTAATAAGTATAAAAATATATAATTACTGTAATTTTGAAAAATAAAAAAACTTAAAAAAAGAAATTAAAAAAATAAAAGACCATTTTTACAAATACTTTATACTCCTTATTGTAAAAATATAAATCTTGCAAACACTTAGGACAAGACTTTACCGCTCAATGTGCCACTCATCTAATTGTAAAGAAACTAAAGCAGTGGATATAAAATTTATATATAATTTCTTAAGGAAAGTAAGAAGGGGGATAGTAAAATGAAAATCCATAATATTCACTCATTGAACTAGGGTGGTCATTGGACAACAAGAAGAGAATAGTAGAAGGTAGTTGATCATTTAGGCTTATTTGGCATGAAATTTGATCACTGTCGAGGGACTAACCTTTAGTTCTTTTATAACAAGTGAGTTTTGGCCTTCACATGCATTTGTTACATGAATAATTAAGTTGGGAAAAGTATTTGTTTATGAACTTGAAATTAGACTAATAAAATAATTAGTTTATCACATTATTTGTTAAATTCAATAAATATAAATCAAGTGATTAAGTTGAATGATTGTAAGTATTTAATTATTAAGGCTACTATTAGTCAATTACTTTGAATAAGTATAGGACATAATGTATATGTATATGTGCATATAAGTTGTCCGGATGAAAAGGTTAGCAAATGACATTCAATGCAGCATACATGAAATATTTAGAGGGGAAACTATTGGATATTATTGGGCAGAATGATGTAACAGATCAGTGTTAGAGATTTAAAATATGATGATCTAAATATAAATTAACTTTGTTCCTATATGCATGAGTTATTAGTTGCACACTTTTTTTTATTAAAGAGGGGAGTTATGACTCACGTAATGGCTACACTTAAAATTAGTGTGAAGACCATACACTTTGACGAAAAATGCAATTTAAAATTGATGATATGATGAATGGAATTAAGTGTATGCTGGATACCAATATATCAACATAAACACCTAGTTTAGGCAAGGATAAAGGCTTGCAAAATGCTTATTTGAGCCTCGTGTAATTAAAACTTTTTCGTGATTGACAAGGCAATTGTTATGGTACTTCAAAACTAGTTTTATTAAGGGCATGTTAGTATGTTATAAGTATAAATTTTTAGGTCTAAAGATTGCTCTTGCATGGATAAAAAAATTCTATTAATTATAATGGGGCAACACCATGTTTTAGTTCATTGAAAACATATAGAGATATCATAGGAAATTAGGGTGATTGGAAGCATTGTTAGAGGAAGTTATAGGACCATATGTATAATGTTCAACTACCTTTTCTATTTAAATGTGAACATAGCAAAGATTCAATTTAGATCAGTAATTAGTAGGAACCATCCTTGCTAAATGTAAGCAATCTCAACCCTCAATTAAATATGATAGATGCAACTAATACATAAGTTTTGGTTAATGTGACACCTAATGCATACCAAAATGAATAGAAATTAATGGTTATAGACCTGTAATAATGTTGTATGAACAAACTAAATTTTAGCAAGGAAGAACCAATTACACTCATGCTATGATGAAATAGGTCTTAATTATATGTACAAGTTATGAAGGAGGAGAAAGGAAATGGGAGTTGTGTAGAAACTAATACGCAAGAATCTTATTAGAGACAATGTTTAATAAATGCAATATAAATATGTATGTGAATTAAAATTTTTTTGAAAATAATTAATTAAGGAGTTGGGCTATGTTAATTGTATGTATTGTTTCCATCAAAAGAAATAAAGGTTGCCAAAATGTTTGCCTAAGAATTGAATATAATTATCATAAAGGAGCAAAAATTTCATTGCACATACATAAAATGGCAGCCATTGGACCATATATAGAAACTTAAGAACTAGAATTTGATGGGCAATTTAAAATTTGATCCGTAAATGGTTTTTGAGTCATAAATTGGACTTCTTTTCAAACTAATCAATGTTATGATGCACATGATATACTTACATGTAAGACAAGGAGAATGTTTGCACAAATAACTCATTCATAATTCATATAATTGTGAGGGAATGGATCCTTTAACTTAAAGGGCATAAAAATTACATGTTTGGCTGGATTAGAATTAAGGACATATTAGGCTCATAATATTATACATTTGAATGAACTCATACACTTGATTAGAAGTACTAAATAAATAAAAATATGAATTAACCTTATTAACTCATGGTTGCATAGAGAAGTCATGCACATGAATAAAATTGATAGTAGTAAAGAACAATCTAAGTTTAAAGCTTATTTGAATAATGAAAAAAAAAGGAAATCTTGATTAACTAGTTCATGGAATACATAGAAGTGCCACAAATTTAAATAGAAGGCATGAAATTTCCATAAACCATGTATAACTTTATTAAATTAGAATGTTAGCCAATGAAAGTTGTTTGATGGAATATTTATAAATTAAATATTTAATAATATATATGAACTTATTTAAATAATTTGTATGTACATAATCAATAGTAAGGTGTTCATGCCATAAACCTCTATGTTATAGTCTACAGAATTATTTTAAATGCAAAAGATATATATACAAGTAGAGATGAAAGGGAAACCATTATCATTGCATTGATAAAGGACTAGCACCATGATAAGTCAGATTTGTGCTTACTCAATATTAATTCTATAAACAAAATTGTATGGTAAATAAAAGGCTAACCTTAAAGTGAGCTTATTATTAT
>CANYBF010369185.1:0-15271 GCA_948192965.1 Dalechampia spathulata
TTTAATAATTATTTTGGTAATATATCAAATACATATCAACCTCTCAAGGTCCACAATCTCTTATTATTATTACATAAAATATAAAAACTAATAGTAGAAGAAACACACATAACTCTTTAAGGGAGGAACTAAAATATAGTATCCCTTATTTAGCTTCAGCAAATCCAATTCTCCGTTGTCCATGATCATGAATAGTGTGACAACGTCTCATGAAGGCTGTCCATGACATCAATTATAGATTAGAATGGATAACTGGTTCACAATAATGATGCAAAATCAACATTAGTACGTTATATATGGATAGTTGTCACCGAAGAAATTCAAATGATTGATTAAGTACCATAGAGACCCCAGGCTAACATGTGATGTAGAAAAGCAAGTGATGCACCAATCTTTTGTACCCGGAACTTCCCTGAGCATGTACTGGTCGTCCAAAAGAAAATGAAATCCACAGATAACAATTAACTAACATTTCTTTTGAAATGAACAATCAACTAACATGCAGGCTATATTTACACCAAGAACAAATTTGTGTGGATGCATATAAACATTTTGAACAAAACCAAGTACAAATAGCAAACCTCCTCTGGAGCAAGCTCAAAAGCTTTTCCTCCTATAGTGAAATTAACAACAGGCATTGAAGAGATATTATCACAACGAATAGCTTTTGGAATCTGAGCACAAAGCTACAAGGAGTATCATAGCCATCAGCATCTCTCAAGTGTTAGCAAAGGAAATTATAGCGTACTTATTTTTATCATTGACATGATCACTAATTAATATGGATGCATCAGTTTTACCTTATTGATATGATTCAATACGTGACCTTGTGTTTGATTCTTCTTTAACTGCTTTTGCATCCAAACAACTTGTAAGGATCAAAAAAATATGTGCAGAAGATGAGAGAGAGAGAGGAAAATTTAGGAGAGAGAAAAATACGTGGTAAATAACCATTGTCAACCTCTACAGCAGTATATGGCTATTTATATTAATAATGTAAGAGTATGTACAGTTACACAGAGAATTATAAAGGTACATTGAAAATAAAATTTGGCTTGGGGTTTCGCCCCGAACCCCTCCTTCGGGTGGGGGGCTCCCGCCCCCCACACCCCCCCGACAACCTCACCGTGGAGGTTGAACTGCGTGAATAACATTAATTTAATAATACATCAAATACAATATCAAACTCCACAACCTACCAAGAGTTTGTCTACAACTTGCTAAGTATGAAGACGCCTACTTGTTTGCATTTAATTATGGAAATGTAAGTGTCACCATCACAAGATTCAATGCTTGGAGCTTGAAGAAAGCAAAAATCATTTGACAAAATAAAAAATAATAATAATGGAACAAAGGATGGAAATTATAGAAGCATATTATATGTGTGTACTCTCTATTCATAATATTGTTATCATAATGTATTAGTCATACTTTCTAATCATACTTGCTTGTTCTTCTTCTTGTGATGTCTCTTTAATTTGCCTTTGTGCACCCTAGGAATGCCTCTATCTAACTACTCAGGTGCACTTACCTAAACCAGATATGTGTCATTACATATGGATCAAACACAGTCCATGCAAGATAAATAGTTTTATTTGAAAGATGAAAATCACTTTATTATACTTTATTTGTATTAATTATATTAATTCATATATCAAAGAATAAAAAATGAAACCGAACTAAGGAAATTGAGAAACATATTCCTCAAAAAACATTTACAAAATATATCAAGAATTTCATTTTTTACTTATTCATATATTTTATGAGTTCTTCAAGGGAATGTTCACTTCATTTCCTTCATTGGTTTATAAATAAAATATTCATTTCCAAATTAATTAATATTAATAATTTTTTTGATAAAATTATTTCAAAATTTATTTAAATGAAATGCCTCGACTGAGAGAATTCCATGTAACAATCCTTCCATAACTCCATGTAATAATTTTATTTAATAATGATTTGATAATATATAAAACACATATCAACCTCCACAATCTCTTATTATTATTATTATTATTATTATTATTATTATTATTATTATTATTATTATTATATAAAGGATAATACTATTAGTAGAAGAAACACACGTGACTCTTCAATGGAGGAACTAAAATATAATATCCCTTATTTAGCTTCAGCAAATCCAATTCTCCGTTGTCCATGATCAAAAATAGTATGATAGCGTCTCATAAAAGTATCTCCCAAAATCCTAAGATCATAATGTCAAATTATAAATTAGAATGAATAACTGGTTCACAATAATGATAAAATCAACATTAGCATATTATATTTGAATAATTGTCGTAGATAAAATTCCAATGATGATAAATTACCATAGAGGATCAGCAGCACCCGACAGTTTAATATATGATTCCAAAAAGCCAGTGAAGCACCAATCTTTTGTACCCGGAACTGACCTGAGCATGTACTGGTCGCCAAAAGAAAATGAAATCCACAGATAACAATCAACTCACATTTCTTTTTGAAATGAACAATGAACTAACATGCATGCTATATTTACACCAAGAACAAGCCTCTTCTTTTCTTCCATCCATAACAATGTGAACATATATCCTCAATGTGAACAATATGTGTATGGCGTTGATAGCATATCGAGCCAACAAGAAGCAATGGTAAACATTTTCTTTATGGTTTAATTTTTTGGCATGTTGGAATTTGTGGATGCATATAAACATTTTTAACAAAAACAAGTACAAATGACAAACCTCCTCTGGAGCAACATCAAAAGCTTTTCCTCCTATCGTGAAAGTAACATTAGGCATTGAAGAGATGTTATTGCAACGAATATTTTTTGGAATCTGGGCACAAAGCTACAAGGAGTATCATAGCCACAGCATATCTCAAGTGTTAGCAAAGGAAATTATAGCGTACTTATTTTTATCATTGACATGATCATTAGTTAATAAGGATGCATCAGTTTTACCTTATTGACATGATTCAATAAGTGATCTTGTGTTTGATTCTTCTTTAACTGGTTCTGCATCCAAACTGCTGTCATCTCACAAGCAGCGCACGGGGCATCTCCAACAGAGCTAGGTGATTTCTTGTCTACCACAGTCTCAATTCCAATGCTATACATGAATACAGATGCATACGAACTTGTTAATCATTAAGTGCTTCTACTAAAAAAGCAAGTATATAATTATGCGTTACCAGTGGCCCCCAATAAAAGGCTTCCTAATGAGACTGACCTAATGTCATGAGTTCCATCATATGTGCACAATCCAATCTCTGAACATATTTTCTTTGATTCAACCTGTTAACATAAGTAGAACCATGAGTAAACACAAACACATGTTTTATTGGTTGTATTTCTTTTATCCATCTTCTTATGTGTGTAAAGGCAAATGTGTGCATGGTATGGTAGAAGACCGAGAATTTTTAGGAGAATATTTGAGATAAAAACATAATTTTCACCTGAGCTAGAAGCTTATTCATAATGGTTACTCCATGTTGAGCAACAACATTCTTGCATTCCTGGCTTACAACTCCATAGGCTCCGATATCCTTATTTACTGAGTCAATTATACTCTGCAAATGAAGAGCATCAAGCAACCTTTTTTTTTATTTTAAACTTATCATAAATTGGACTACTCAATGAAATTGCTCTACACAGTTAGCAAATGTCGAGTATGATTTTATAGCTCTTGCGCATTTATTGAATCTACCCAATAAACCAGTAAGCCAAATAGAGTTCAACAAAAGTTGTTCATACTTTGGGCCCTCTAATGGCGGGATCTCCAGAGTCTGTGAAAACTTGGCAACCATTACTGCAATGACCTGTTTAGTGGTAAGGGCAAGTTTGCAGAATCAAATGACAAAAGAAACGTTAGAACTTGAATCTTCAAGATCTCAACAAAAAAAAAAAAATTACATCTATCGTGTGTCAATGTTGTTGTTTTTATATGAAAGAGGACGTACCAGTTGAGTTACCATCTATAAGAATCTCCTCCATATCGAACTATCAAAAAAATCATCAAGAAAATGAGAAAATAATTGAAAAAATTGGAATGATATTTACTAATAAATACGATGCAAAGAAAACCTCAGAACAGTAAAGCCAGCGAACCTGCCAATAGATCTCTTTTGTGATATTAACGTAAGTGTGTTGACCTTTATAATGATTTGGATCAGCACCTCCGAATACTATTTCACCACTATTATTTTGTTCTTCGGGATCATGATTAAACCAAAAAGAAAATATTGGTTCTTTGATAAGACCTTGATCGACCATATTTTGCCTGTAATGTATAAGTGTAACAGCTCAAACCAAAATATGGAGAAAAATATTTGTATTAAAATGATCATATAAAACACAGACCACACTGGCACTGCTCTTTTAACGGAAAGTATTTGGAACCCAAGTCCTAGGATGCCATCGAACTTGGCATCGATCAATGTTTGACCACCCTCAGCCGTTGTCTGGATAAAATCCTGAAGCATGGAGGAAAATATAAGAAGCAGTAAACCAAAATGATAATTTAATAACAATGATGACAAAAGATGATATATAGCATAGTAAGGTTACCTGATCTTTTACAACCAGGTCGCCAACTTGTACATTGTCGGTACTGTAAAATCCAGCAACAGTTCCACCACCATAAAGGATTGAACCAGTCGTCCCTGCATAATTAATCATACCAATCAATGAATGGTTCTTCAAAAACGTAGCAGCTAGGCGTGTCGTTCGACAAAACAGTGGCTTTCAACGTCAACTTCAAACTATATTCTTAAATGGGCAACAGGAAGTAGAATCAAAACAGATGAATGATCCCATAAATAAAACATTCTCTATATGCTGGAGGCAAGTCATGAATACAAACCATTTTGTTTGTAGGTACTTGATTGATTTGAGTCGTACTTTGAATGAACGGTACAAGCACCCTACGCGGTAATGAACGAAAAAATCATGAAATCTGGGAATGAAAAAGCTTAGCAATGCAAATTTTAATTTATATTTCCCACATTAACATTATTATAACAGAAGATAAAACTCACAGCGTTGCACTGCAGTGATGGCACCCACAAATCAGAGCTGCCAGTATCAAATAGTATGGTAAAGTTCTGGGCAGGAGTGCCGATGCCAATCTCACCATAGTACTGCCGAATATTGATATCATTCTTTAGTGACAGAGAATCACTATCCTGCATGACACCAAGACCATACTCCCTAGTTGAAGCCACTTCATTTGCAGATTCTATCCACGCAGCAAGTCGGCTGTTCTCGTCTAGTTTCTTCCTTTTCAAACGGATTCTAGCTAACCCATCATTGGGTACACAGAAAACACAAGAAAGCAGCAAGTTGACAAGAAATAGGAATAACACTACTGGTTTCATGTTGGTCCTCATGTTAACCTGCAATATCATATGAATTTAACTCCAGTAAGTATGATAGAATAGATGTATATAAATATATATAATATGATATAATGGAAAGAAAAAGCATGAATTTGAATAAACGCATGAGGGATAGTAATAGAAAATAAGATAGACCAACAGATTACGTGGAAGAGAAGATGGCAGGAGGATCCTGATGGAGAAGAGAGAATGTATACGGGGGTATATATAATATAACAGCGCGTAACCTATACTATTTGTGTTAAGCATCGTGGTTTGGAAGCCGTAGCATGCAAGATTACTTCTGGATAAAGCACAATGTCATTGACGATTCATTAAACGGTGCACAGTAACAAACTACCGAAAATAGAAAGAAAGATATCTACTCTTCTTGTTGGCCTTTTTTGATTTTGTTTTGTTGTTGATGATCCCTGCTTGATTCTTGTAAGTTGGGGTATGCCCCTCCTATTGATGTTGTTGTATTTGTGTCTTGAATAATTTGTACCCGACTCAAAAAGTTCGCGGTGCGATGTAAATTTTGAGAAAAATTTAATGGACGAAAAATGAGGATCTGTTTTTGGAGCGGAGAGCAAGGGCCGATAGGCCCGAGCTCGGAGCCCAAAAACTGATTCCAGAGGGGGGTGTGAGGGGCGAAGCCCCCCGCGGTATGGACCGGTTTTTTCCGGTCCGGTTTACTGTTTACTGTTACCGGTTTTAGGGATTATATGTTGCAAAATCCCTTCCTTGTACTATGATCTTCTTTCTGCAATCAAAACAAAATCAGCTGCTCTCTGCAACCGAGGACGTAGGCAAATTGCCGAACCTCGTAAATCTTGTGTTGTTTCTTGTTTTTTCTTTCTTTGCTTCTCTATTTCGTGGTTGTGTGGTTTTGTCAAAGCAATTTTCTTATCAGATGTTTTTTTCTCTTGGTTAATACAATTTACCCTTTAACCAAAAAAAAAAAAAAGATATCTACTCTTCTCATATAAACTATATATAGAATTATGTATCTATTAATAAAATAATAATATACATTATTTTTCATGAAATATTACATATATATTAATTTTATATTGATTGATATATAATTATCATTAATTATTATCATATAAATAATAGTGGATGCATGTGTAATATTTAATGAAAACTAAACTATTAATAAGCTTATAATCTTAGATGAAGAGTTCATATAAGAGAGTTTATAAAGAAGTTTGAGATGCTCCAATTTTAGACAAGTGATTCTCCTTGAAGATTACATTAATTCATTGATGATATTACTTCCGTGACATACAAGGGAGACATTTGGGGTAAGAATTCGAGTTCAAGTCCAATGGACAAAGGAAAAAAAGACATCTTTCTATTAATGTAGATTTATATTATATTATATATCTATTCTGATTATTTATATATAATTTTATAAGATATTCTTTTGAAAAAATGATTATATTTGGAGGATCTCGTGATGGGTTCACGAGATGGGGGGTAAAATAGTAAATAATAAATAAAAAGCAAACAATATTGCAATTAACTGAAAAAATATCAATTAAAAAATTATTATGGTAAAATTAATCTCTTTTTGGTTACTTAATTTTCCTTGTCAAGTAGGCTCGTTTTGAAGGATAATATTTTTTCTTAATTAAGTAGACGTTAGTCAATTAAAATAGTATTTATTTTGTCTATTATGAATAAAAGTAAATTAAATATTCACATTTATTTAATTAATATCAAATTATCTTAGACATGTTCATATTAATTCAATAAAATTTATTTAAAATAACAATAAATAAAATTAATACAAGACATATTACACTTGCACTTGACGCATGGAAGAATTAATGTTTGCTTTTAATTAATTAGTTATTAATATCATCATCTTTCTATGTCTTCTCCATGAGAGGTTTGATTCTTTTAGAGAAATATTTAAAAAATATATGAATAATTTCATTTTTCACTTATTATTATCTTTTTAATAAATTCATCAACGGAGTTTTCACTTCATTTCCTTCATTTAGCAAAAGTTCTCCTCTCTAATTAATTTTTTTATTTTTTCTTTTTAATTTATTGTCTAAAATTCGTTTGATTTATAAATAAATATTCATTTAAAAATTAATCAATTTAAATAATTTTTTCATTGAATAACTTTAAAATTTATTTAAATCCAACACTTGGATAAAAAAAATTCCATGCAATGATTCTTTTCATAATGCCTTATAACAGTTTTGTTGAATAATTATTTTGATGAGTAGTTATGAACCGTTTAGATCCACAATCTCTTAATATTGTTACATAGAAAATAACATTAGTAGAAGAAACGAAGGGATCTCCTCAACAGAAGGAAGGAAATGCATCTCTTATGCAGCCTTAGTAAATCCAATTCTTAGATTTCAACTGTCAAAAATAATATGATAAGTCATGAAATTGTCTTCCAACATTTTGAATTCATGACATCAACTATGAGTTCTAATCAATCATTGGTTTGTAGTAACAATAAAAAGCATCATTAATACATTATATTTGGAAGATAATCATGAAGAAAACTCAAATGATGATAAATCATCAGAGTATGAGATAGGAGGTAGTGTTTTAAGATACGAATGAATAAAGCCATTGATGCACCAATTTATTACACTTGGAGTATAATTAAGCATGTACTAATCGTCCAAAAAAAAAAACCCATAATCAGCAGTCAGCTAACATGCTTGCATTATTCACATAAAGAGTGATCCACTTGTTTCTTCCCATTCATAACCATATCAACATGTATCCTCATTGTGAGTAGTTTGTGCATGGTGTTGATACCATATCAAGTTCACCAAAACCAGCAATATAACTTTTCTTTCTAGTTTAATTGTTTTTTTGGGTATGTTACGATTTGTGTCATCATCTATAGATTGATCATTCGGTACTAGAGAGCTTTGGTGGAAATGGCAAGAGCTGCATTATGGCTAGAACTTATCTAGAACTTGATAAATGCGAAGATGCCAACTTGATTGCATTTAATAATGGAAATGAAAGTGTCACCATCACAAGATTCAGAGCTTGGAACATGAAGAAAGGTGAAATGATTTGACAAAATGAAAATAAAAATGATTGAACAAAGGATGAAAATCATAGAAGCATATTCTATGTGTGTACTCTCTATTCATAATATTGTAATCACAATGTGTTAGTCATACTTTTCTAAACATACTTGCTTGTTCTTCTTCTTGTGATGTCTCTTCAGTTTTCCTTTGTGCACCCTAGGAATGCCTCTATCTAACTATCTAGATGCACTTACATAAACTAGATATATGTCATTACATATGGATCAAACCAGTCAATGCAAGACAAATAATATTATTTCAAAGTTATACTCGTTTCGCATTAATTATATCCGTGCATGTATGAAAGAACAAAAAATGGGACCGAACTAAGGAAATTGAGAAACATATCCCTCAAATTTGCCTATCAAATTAATTTTTTTTCCTGTTAAACCTGTCATTAATAATCTATTTAGTTTAAAAAATTCAAGGATCTATAAATAAAATATTCATTTAAAATTTAATTAATATTAATATTTTTTTAATAAAATTAGTTCAAAATTTAATTAAATGCAATGCCTTGATGAAGATAATTCCATGTAACAAATTTTTCCATAACACAATGTAATGATTTTATTTAATAATTATTTGATAACATCAACCTCTCAAGGTCCACAATCTCTTATTATTATTACATAAAATATAAAGACTATTAGTAGAAGAAATGCACATAACTCCAATATAGCATCCCTTATATAGCTTCAGCAAATCCAATTCTCCGTTGTCCATGATCATGAATAGTGTGATAACGTCTCATGAAAGGCTGTCCCAAGATCCTGAATTCATGACATTAATTTTAGATTAGAATGAATAACTAGTTCACAATAATGATGAAATCAACATTAGTATGTTATATATATGGATAATTGTCATAGATGAAATTCAAATGATAATAAATTACCATAGAGACCCCAGGCTAACATGTGATTTAGAAAAGCAAGAGATGCACCAATCTTCCGTACCCGGAACTGCCCTGAGAATGTACTGGTCGTCCAAAAGAAAATGAAATCCACAGATAACAAGTAACTAACATTTCTTTTGAACTGAACAATCAACTAACATGCATGCTATAATACACCAAGAACAAATTTGTGTGGATGCATATAAACATTTTGAACAAAACCAAGTACAAATAACAAACCTCCTCTGGAGCAAGCTCAAAAGCTTTTTCTCCTATAGTGAAAGTAACTTCAGGCATTGAAGAGATACTATCGCAACGAATAGCATTTGGAATCTGAGCACAAAGCTACAAGGAGTATCATAGCCATCAGCATATCTCAAGTGTTAGCAAAGGAAATTATAGCGTACTTATTTTTATCATTGACATGATCACTAATTAATATGGATGCATCAGTTTTACCTTGGTGATATGATTCAATAAGTGATCTTGTGTTTGATTCTTCTTTAACTGCTTCTGCATCCAAACTACTGTCATCTCACAAGCAGCACACGGGGCATCTCCAACCGCGCTAGGTGATTTCTTATCTACCACAGTCTCAATTCCCATGCTATACATGAATAAAGATGCATACGAACTTGTTAGTCATTAAGTAAATTGCATCTATTAAAAAAGCAAGTATATAATTATGGGTTACAATTGGCACCAAATGAGAGACGTCCTAATGAGACTGACCTAATGTCACGAGTTCCATCATATGTGCACAATCCAATCTCTGAACATATTTTCTTTGATTCTACCTGTGAACATAAGTAGAAATATGAGTAAACAAAAAACACATGTTTTGTTGGTTGTATTTCCTTCTTCCATCTTCTAATGTGTGTAAAGGCAAATGTATGCGTGGAATGGTAGAAGATTGAGAATTATTATGAGAATATTTGAGACAAAAACAAAATTTTCACCTGAGCTAGAAGCTTATCCATAATGGTTACTCCATATTGAGCGACAACATTCTTGCATTCCTGCCTCACTACTCCATTGGCCCCGATATCCGTATTTATTGAGTTAATTATAGTCTGCAAATGAAGAGCATCAAGCAACCACGTATTTTATTTTAAACTTAGTCTTTAAATTGGACTACACAATGAAATTGTTCTACACAGTTAGCAAATGCCAAGTATGATTTTATAGTTCTTGCGCATTTGTTGAATCTACCCAATAGTAAACCAGACCATTAAGCTAAATAAAGTTCAACAAAAGTTGTTCATACTTTGGGCCCTATAATGGTGGGACTTCCAGAGTCTGCTGCAACCGGGCAACCGCTACCGCAATAACCTATTTAGTGGTAAGAACAAGTTATTAGAATCAAATAACAAAAGAAATGCCAGAACTTGAATATTGAAGATCCATATTTTGTATCTCAACAAAGATAAAAACAAAAATTACATCTATCGTGTCTCAATGTTATTATTTTCTATAGATTTTTGTGTGAAAGGGGACTCGCCTTTTGATTTGCCATTTATAAGAATTTCTCCCATATGGAACTATCAAAAATATCATCGAAAAAATGAGAAAATAATTGAAAAATTGGAATGATATTTACTAATAGATACGATGAAAAAAAACCAAGAATAATAAAGCCAGCAAACCTGCCAATACTTCTCTTCTGCGATATTAACATAAGTGTGTTCGCCTTTATAATGATTTGGATCGGCACCTCCAAATACGATTTCACCACTATTAGTTTGTTCTTCGGGATCATGAGTAAACCAAATAGAAAATACTGGTTGTTTGATAAGACCTTGGTTGACCATATTTTCCCTGTAACAAATAGTGTATCAGTTCAACACAAAATATAGAGAAAAATCTTAGAATTAAAATGATGATATAAAACACAGACCACAATGGCACAGCTCTTCCAAAGGAAAGTCCTTGGAACCCAAGTCCTACGATACCATCAAACTTGGCATCGAATAATGTTCCATAACCCTCACCGGTTGTCTGAATAAAGTCCTGAAGCATGAACACAAAAATAAGAAGTAGCAAACTGAAAATGTAATGATGATGATAAAAAAAGATGATAGCATAGTAAAGATACCTGTTTTTTTACAAGCAGGTTACCAACTTGTACATGGTCCGTACCATAAAACCCATAAACAATTCCACCACCATATTCAAGATAAGCAAACGTCCCTGCGTAATCAATCATACCAATCAATGAATGGTTATTCAAAAACGTAGCAGCTAGCAGTGTGGTTTGGACAAAATGGCGGTTCTCAACGTCAACTTCGAACTATATTCTTTAATGAGCAACACGAAGTATAATGAAAAGAGATGAATGATTCCATAAACAAAAGATTCTCTCCATGTTGCTGCTACGGTGGAGGCAAGTCATGAATACAAACCATTCTGTTTGTAGGTACTTGATTGATTTGAGTCATACTTTGAGTGAACGGTACAAGCACCCTACACGGTAATGAATGAAAAAATCATGAAATCTGGGAATGAAAAGCTTCCCTGTGAAATATGTCAATTATATTACCCACATAAACATTATTATAACAGAAGCTAAAACTCACAACGTCGCACTGCAGTGATGGCACCCACATATCAGAGCTACCGGTATCAAATAGTATGCTAAAGTTCTGCGCAGGAGTGCCAATGCCAATTTCACCATAGTACTGCCGAATATGCATATCACTGTTTAGCGACACGGTATCATTATCCTGCATGACACCAAGACCATACTTCCTCGCTGAAAACTCTTCATATGCAGATTCTATCCAAGCAGCAAGTCCGCTGTTTTCGTCTAATTTATTCCTTTTTAAATGGATTCTAGCTAATCCATCATTGGGTACACAGAAAACACAAGAAAGCAGCAAGTTGAGAAGTAACAGAAATAACACTACTGGTTTCATGTTGGTCCTCATGTTAACCTGCAATGTGGCATGTATTTAACTCCAGTAAGTATGATAGAAAAGATATATATAAAAAAAGCTCGACAAGGCATGCATTCAAGTATCATAAGCGTTTCCTTGTAAGAACGTTCATGAATTTTATCAATTATTTTTCATGCTTTGTAAGTGGACATAGATATATGCTGCCCTAAAGCATATACTTCTTCTTGTTATGTCAAAAATAATAACTGTCAACAACTGATTATGCAGAGCAATGATGATGTTTCAAAGTATATAATATATGATACAATAGAAAGAAAAGCATGTATTTGGATAAACACATGAAGGATAGAAATAGAAAAAGAAGATAGACCAACTGATTATGGGAAGATGGCAGAAAGATCCTAATGGAGAAGAGAAAATGTAAATGGGGTTATATATAATATAACATTAATACCCACTTGGCCCACTGAAGAAGTCGTTTTGTTTTAATTATAGTTATTAACCAAATTAATACATCGTGGATTGGAAGCCGAAGCAAGAGAATCTCTCCCTAAGCATGCAAGGTTACTTCTGGATGAAGCAGAATGTCGTTTGACGATTCATTAAAATGGCATTATATAAAATGTCTTCATTAGATTTAAAAGTATCATAAATGAGAGACCCATATATAGAAGATCTTATAAAGAAAAAAAAAAGGTATGTTCAAACTCAGGATGACATGCTTAAACTAAAGAGAAACCTTGATTTTATATTCTAGCCTGAGGAAGGAAAAATTATTGTACGAATCCAAATTAATTGAATATAATTATGAATCTATCGATAATATATGATAATATGTATTATTTTTCATTAGATATTAAAAACGTGTTGATTTTATATTAATTAGCATATAGTTGTCATATGTAATATTTAATAAAAACTAAATCATATCATTATATTATTAATAAGTTCATTAAATTGAATTAATATAAAATTTTTTGAGAAGCAACTAAAATAGTGTACTACAAGGATTTCATTAATTCATCTTATTTTTCCGGCGTAAGATAAAATGTCATTGATGATTCATTGAAATGTGAGTTGTACACACACACATTGCCCTGCAATCTTATTTCAGTGACATGGAAGGGAGAGATTTGGGATAAGAATTCAAGTTCAAGTCCAATGGACAAATAAAAAGATATTTTTCTGTTAATATATTTACTTTACTTATTTACACATAAATTTATATTTAATTATATTTCGAGGATCTGATGGGTTTAAGAGATGGGGTACATTATTAAACAGTAAATAGTAAATAAAAGAAAAATATTAATTAAAAAAAGTAATTTTTCATTTTATAATATCAAAACATTTTTCAAATACTTTTGAAAAACAATAATACCTTGATAAATTGTTCCGGTAAAATTAATATTCTTTTTGGATGAGTTTTATCTAATTTTCCTCCTAAAGTAGGATTGTTTTGAAGGATAGAATTATATATATATATATATATGCTCAATTATAGTTGCTTTTTAAATTATATTCTACTTTAAAAGTTATATCAATTTGATATATGATTTTGTTGATTTATTTAAATCTAATTAACTTTAATACGACATGTATTTTGTCACATATCGTATGCTTATGTGGCAACTAATAACCCACATAGTAAGTACCACGTAATTAATTTGACGCGGATCGAAGATGGATACATTTGATACACAATCTAAGTTTTAGATAGATTTTAAAATATTTTTAACTAATTAAAATTTATTAATTAGATTAAAATATGTTTTAGTCCATATTATATACTAATAACTATTTGTTATCATATATTTATATATTTATATACATCACATATGTAATTATTATATTTTTTTATTCCACAAATATTTGTATAAAAAATTATAGCTGAATAACACATAGTATATAAATTCATTACCAGTTATGCTAAAACTTGTACATTTTTTCTACTATTTAAATTTTTTAATAACATAATGTTCATTATCCATATATATAAATGAAATGAAATTATATTAGTCGATATCTACGTATTAAAACATATTTAATTTTTTAAATAATAAATAAATTAAATTTAAATTTAATTAACTCAAAACAAATTTTAATTTATTTGCTTATCCTAATTTTATAAATTACAATAGAACAAATTTCATATTATTTTGAAATTCAATTATTAATTTTAAATCTTGGAATGAGTTCAAATTATTTTTATAATTATACATAAAAATTATTTTATTTATAAATTAGAATATTACATTTCAAAACATAGAAAAATTTGTAAAATCATATGTATATATAAATATTATTTCATTTCAATTGTTGATTTTCAAAAAATTAAAGAAACTTTGATAGCAAAATTATTAATTATAACTACAAATCTTGGGATGAGTTCAACTTTATTTTTTTTTATAAATTAGTCTATTACATTCCAAAATGCAAAAAAAATCATAAAATAATGTTTATAAATATTTTTTTATTTCAGTTGCTCATTATATAAATTTAAACAAAGTAAAAAAAATTTACACTCTAACTAAAAATATTTTTAAAATTTTAATTTTTAAAATATTATAAATTCTGTCCTAAAATTTTAGTTATATGATAAACATATCTAATTTTATGCACGTCAGATTATATATTGTCACATAAACAAAATGAAAAGTTTATATGTCAAATTGAGATAAATTTTAAATAAGAATATAATTCAAAAATGACTATAATTAAAGATAACGATATATAATTAGAAATAGAGACAAAAAAAATTATTATTTACTTGTTCCCGAAAACATTTTATCCCCAATATGTAAATATATATATGTATATATGTATTAGTTTATCCCTTTTTTATTAAGTGTTTTATAAGTTCAACAGACTCATCCTCAAGCTTCCTGTAATACACACAACTATCATATGCACTTCGAACAAATGCATTCCCAATCATGAATGTATCAAATCTTTTATACCACTGTCTGAGGACTGTTTTAGACCATACAAAGATTTCTTAAGTAGGCAAACATGATCTTTCTTACCTGGAATGG
>CANYBF010369536.1:0-51362 GCA_948192965.1 Dalechampia spathulata
TAAAAAGGTAAAATGGTATAATGTGATAAATAAATGAGTGTTAGCAAATAAATATAGTATTTGTAGAAATAAATACATTAAATAGAAAGAAAGTAAATAAAATAAAATGGATATTTTATTTTATAATTCTAAGGGTAAAATAAGTATCAAAAATTGTACGAAATTCTAAAATAGATGAGATTAAAATATTATAGGATAAAAATTAAATGGTATATGTTATGAATTTTATTTTATAAGGTATATGTAAATACCATGTATTATGGATGATAATTTAAGTATTTAAATATAAATGATACTAATATCCAGCTATGAATGAAGGCTGATGAATTTTCTATATTGAGATATATAACCAAAATAAATAAATTAAAATTTAATCGGAAAATGATGATCAAATAATTTAAATGGAAATTATGTGATATAAAATGAAATCTATATGCATTGATGCTTTGGAAAATATATGCTATTTGAAGAATGCAATGCGAAATAAATGTTTTATGAAATTATGTTATATGAATTTTATGATACATAAGATGATATCTTGATGATTGCATATGTCATTTCGGCATCATAGCATGAAGCATACAAACCATGTCATGAACAATTTGGTACATACATATACATGACATGGAGAAACAATGGAAGGAAAAATAAAATAAAGGGAAATGATGAAATGGTATTGAAAAGGGTTACTTGGGAATTATGAATGTGAAATAAATATGAAATGGTTCCAGAGATGAACCATAGATATGAGATAAATGTTGAACCCAGTACCCTGCGCGCTTATGATATGGCCCAACATGAAAAAGGGGCAATGAAATGAAATGAGATGATACAGTAAAATATGAGGGAGAAGGCATAACATGAATGCATTCTCATTAATGACATAAATCATGAATTATATGGTTTATTTGATGTGATTATTATATGTGAAATTGATCATTATTGATATTCATACCATGACTTTTATATGATGGTATTAATCAATGCATTTATATGAATCATGATGATGATGATGATGAATTATTGATGTTGACTATGATGATGATATTCGTAGCATGTTTATTACATTATGAAATAAACATATTGGTGATATATTAGATGTTAATTACTTGTGGAACGATGAGATATTCTGTGGTATAAATCTTATAATACGTGATATTGTAATAATAATAATGAGAGGATATACATGATGATAATATAAATACATGAAGACTATATGTAAAGAATATGATATACCTGATGCAAGAAAATCATATGTGATAAATAGGAATGAATTATGATTATATATTATAGAAAATCAATTAAATATGGATATACCTTGGAAATATATAATTAATATTTTAAATGAATATTGGTAAGTTGATACTATGATATTTTGGTTTATATACTTGTTACACGTATGTGTTATAAATGATTCTATTTCCTATGTTATGTGTTTAATCACCATTAAGTTATATACTCAGCGTTCGTCATTTGATGGACGCAGGTTAACAGATGATGGCAAGCACGGATTTCCCAAAGGTCCAATTCAACTGAAGGTTTCTCTAAGGATAAGGACTTGGTTAGGGACAAAGCATATTGATTAATTAATTTAAAGGCAGTAAACATAAAATTGTAACATAGGGACTAAGACTACTGCAAATATCTTAGAACAGCGCTGCATTATTTAATATACATGTAAACACAATATAAAAAAAATTCATACGAATCCCTTGTAGAATAATTAATGCTTTCCATGTATTGGAGATTATTAATTATTTTACGGGAGCATGTTACGATGTAAGACGTGACAATATATGTGTTCATTATAGTATCATGACATAAAGCATACATATCATGTCATGAAAACATCAAATGACATATTCATAATTGTGACATGACATGGAGAAATAAGAAAGGAGAAATTAAGTGAATGTAAAGAAATGAAAATGAAAAGGGTACTTGGGCTTTATGAAATGAATTTCTACAAGAAATAAATCGAAAGGAAAATGATACAAATTCAATGAAATGATACATGATTAAATGTAAGACCCAGTATCAAGCGCGCATATGATATGAAATGGCCCAGTATGTAAAAAAGGGCAAGTGTTTTGAAATGAATTATTAAAGAAAAATAAGAAGGAGGATGCATAACATGAATGCATTCTCATATACTAGCATTCTCATTTATACATTATGAAAACATAGTGAATGAAATGATGAAAGTACTTTAGGTGCATATATATGAAGGATACAGAAATATAATGGTTTTATATGAAATATTATGTTGGAAGATATGGTGAACATGATTACATTCTCATAAGGATGATATGTAATGATATGGAAAAATAATGGAAAATGCATAGTAGATTAATATTAATAATATATGCAAGTTTACATTATTATATAATGATTACTATATGAAATGATTTGAACTTATGTTTAATAGTAAAAATGATTATAATGATAGAATGATGAATGTACCATAATCGTACTTATATGGGTATTATATTAAATAATGAATTATGTTATGGTATGATGAAGTATGTTAGGGACGCATTCATAAACAATTATTGATAATCCTAATGCGATAAACATACTTATATATTAGAAGTTAAGGAATACAGTTATAGGAGCTTATACTAATAAACAGTGATAATGTGATGAATATAAGTTATCATTCTTTGATGCCATTCATTCTGAATATTGGTAATAAAAATGTATAGTTAATATGATTAATTATATTATGAATTATAAATTAAGGGAATATATGATTAAGAGAAAAATGGCATTTTGAATGTTTATAGAATTTTATTTTACCTTGAAATGTTATGAAATTAATGATATTGGTTAAGGATATGTGGTTAAGTAGTTCAGATTATTTATAAATCTAGAAGTATTGTTAATGGATGTATAATTATGATTGATGTAGTATATATGATATTACTACATTATTTAAAGGTAATGTTTCAAGAGACCAGGGCTATGTAACATGATAATAAACTTAATAAGGTATTGATATTATTAAACAAGGATATGAGTACTATAGAAATCATATATAGGTGGATAAACCTGAAATGTTCAGAAAAGTATTTTATATGATTTTACGATGATGTTATAAATATGATGAGGTGAATTATGAGATTTGTTTTATACATGATATATAAATGATTATGTTTTTTCTATATTATGTTTAAAAGCACCACTGAGTGAAATACTCAGTGTTTGTCACTTAATGGATGCAGGTTAATAGATGGATGGAATGCATAGATCCCCAAGCACCAGTTCAGCAGGACTTCCTTTAAAGGCAAGGACTCAGTTTAACTGAAGGTTTCTATTAAAGATTGTCTAGGAGTTTAAAATAATGTATAAGGCAGTAAATGTAAATACGTAGAGTGGGGTTTATGATTCAGCAATGCATTCCGATAATATATATATATATATATATATATATATATATATATATATATATAAATTTATGTATCACTTATAGAGTAATCAATGGTTTCCATATATCGAAGATCATTATTATTCTACGGGAGCATGTCTCACCTCAGAAAGGCGTGACAAACTGAACAGTATTTTATGAATTAATTTATGAGTTCTATAGCACTTTCATCTTAGATAAGCAGAAGCTTGTGGCTTTGGATAGTACTGATATTATCATATTTTGGTTGTTAAGTAAACAATTTTCATTCTCCATTAGTGAGTTTAATTTGGCCTTGGGAATTATTGATGAGATATATGATGATTATGTCGATGCATTTTATGACATCCTTGAAGATTTTAATGTTGAAGTAGTATGGGAGGAATATACACTTATTATGTTGAAAAAATATGACCCTGCTACAATCAAAGACTCATACTTACTGAATAGCCCACTAACATACTTGCATAGGCTGATTCCATATTGCTTTTCTTACAAGAAAATTTTGTTATACATTGTCACGAGAGTTGATTTATTCTTCCTATGGTGCATAGTAGAACAGAAGCATATTAACTTTGGATGTTTCATGGTAGCACAACTCAAGATAGCAATCACAACATCAAAGTGGCTTATTTTAGGGCACATCATGACATACTTGGACATTTGACTAAAGCTATTTGATCCTTCTTCTACTGACCTTCATAAAGCTTTTGATCTTTTGCCCCTTAACTTATTGAGTTTTGATGAGATGGGACTTTTATGTAGGAAGTTTGAGGCACCTAGCTTTGGATTCTGCCTACCAGGTCCAATTGTGCCCATAAAGAATATAGTGTTTAAAAAAATAAAGTTGGCAATTGATCCTTTGCTAGTCCCTGCTTCTAAGCCACAGTTTCTTTAAGAGTTCATAGCAGTGCACACCAAGCTCGACAAACTCTCGACCAGTATGAAGGAAGATGTCCACCAAATTTTTCTTTACCTTGATGAATTAAACATAGAGGTTCGTGAACTACATCATTCACTCAAGATGTAATAGTAAGTCACCCACAACAGCTCAACAAACACAGGCAATGTCTAAAATTTTCACTTACTCTTTCATATATTTACTGTTGTCAAGTTGTCTCACATTAGGACAATGTGTTCTAAGTGTGGGGGTATGTATTTTGATTGCTCATATTGTTTTTCATGTTTTTATAGACCAAACTTGATGGCAATTGGATGTTTGGTTCAATTTTTTAAAGTTTTGCACACTTTGCTCTTATTGCAAATAAGTTATTCTGAAATCTATCTTCTCTTTTCAAAATTCCTATACTGATTTCTTCATTGTAACTTGATGATTGGGAATAGCTATCAAACTTAATACTTTTTGTATGATCAATTCTAATTACTGTTTAGCTTGAGGCATGATTGATAAAATTTTTGGTGATTAGCTTACGAGATGATACTATGCCTTAATTTGGAAATATTGCATGAATAACTTGTGAGTGTATATGTAGTCTAATTCTTTCTTGCCAAGATATCTTTTGCTCAATAATATATATGAAACTAGAGAAAAGAAAAGAAAATAAAGAAAATAAAGAAAAAATGCGTAAACACTAACATTAGTTGGTTCAAGTAATATGCCACTAGCACTCCTTAAGCAGATTGTGTATGAAGTTGTTAGTGATTGAGAGAATTTGACTCTTTTTCACACCATCACAAATTCGACAAATACACATTTTATAGAACAAAAAAAAAGACTTAAGCTGCTTTGGTGTATAGAGCTATTAGCAATGACAGAGTAACCTCATTTCTAAAAACAATTTTGTATCTCAACTTATTTTAAGTTCATGTAAATTACAAATTATTAAAACTGGTTTAGTTGCATGCAAATAAGGTATTTGATGTTTGATGAAATTATGATTATTCTACCATATACTTGCTTATGATAAATATTTTACTTGGACAAAATGTTAAAAGGCTATGCAAAATTTTGTTTGACTAAGATCCTTAGCTTTTGTTGTGAATATCAAATTATTAAACTATTTTGATGAATTGGTTATGCTTGAATGCTGAGAATGATTGCTATTTTTCTTGACTTTTGGTCCTATGATTGAATTGATTTTTGGATTTTGATTGGAGAAAGAGATTTGGAATTCTTGAGAGCAAGCATTGAATAAGTGTGGGGGTGTATATGATCAAATGCCAAATTACTTGTTTTCCATATCTAAAATGGTCTATTTTATGTATGGAATTTGGCTAGAATAGTTGACTTGGTCTTATTTTCATATTTTGTAGGTAAAAACAATGAAAAAGTGAAAAGATAGATAAGATGACATTTTTACCTCAATTTTTATCAGAAGCCAAGAATCGAGAGCTTATGACTATGGGTTACGAGTATAAGAAGAACAAAAATCTATGACGTTTAGCAACCAAAGCTGTTAAATTTGAATTTTGTAATTCAGCTAGAGATCATATTAGAAATGATGAATAGAAGATAGGATTATTATTTTAATTATTATTTATTTATTGTTGTTAGCTTTTTCTAATTTCTATAAATGGGAGGCTTATACCCATTATAGGGGTGTCTTGGGAAGAATTCTTAGAGAACCTTTAGTAGGATTGTTTTGTTTTATCTTTAATCTATTTGAGTAATTTCTTTTTATGTTTCTTCTTTATTTTATTTTTATGTTATTGCTAATGATGCTTGGCTAGATAATTTTTATTCCTAATCGAAAGCAATATAAATAATTCATTGTGATTCATGTGAAATCAAAACAGATTTAATTTCAATGATATTTCGCTATTTGCTTTAAACCAACTACAATGATTTTATGATTTACCAAATTAAAGAGAATAGCAAAATACCATTGTAGTTCTTAGAAGTGTGTAAATAAATAAGGTCTATTGCACAAGTTTAATTTCTACATATTGTCATGCAAGTTGTTTAATCCAGAATTATCACTTGACTTAGTAGAGTAATAATTAAAGAGTTAAGTTCTGGTAAAGAAGCTTAATTTTTTTTTTATGAATTTTAATGATCTAGTTTGAACATTATAAGTGTTTCTCGAATATTAACTTAAGTCAGATTCTTCTCATTCTTTATGCAGTTTTTTGAAGACTAAGTGAGAATTTATTTCCATCGTGTCTATTTGGAGACTAGAGGTGATTGTACAATTACTTCCTGGTTACCTTAATTCTAAAGAAAAATTGGTTCATATGAAGCGTTTCTTCAGTGTTCTATAATCGGCTTAGTGAATTACCATTAGACTATATTTGAATCAATGATGATATTTCGATGATGAACATTTTGTAGCTTTTGGTTAGGAAGTCTTCCTTCTTGATATTTTCCAAAATTTAATTTTAATATTTCTTTTTATTTTTATCCAACATCAAACTCTTTCTAATTTTATTTTCTCTCACAAAAAATTGAAGGATCATTTTGTCCCTATGGGATCGACCCTTCTTCTAATACTGCAAAATTATTTATATTTCTATGGTTGGGAGGTAGAAATTAATTGGACGGATTCAACACCCGATCAACAACACTTGGTTCATTAACTATTAAATTAGGGCTTAGTGAAATAAAATGAAGGTATGAATTAAATGAAATAACACTCGATCAACAAAGACTTGCTTCATTAATGTTAGGCACGATCAATGTATTTTTGAAAGAAAATGCAAAATTGAGCAAAATGGACAGAAAATTTAACGTGGTTCACCCTTAATTTTAGGCTACATCCACAGATAAAAACTCAGAATAATTCTTCTACTATTATAAATAGTAGGTACACAAGGGATAAAATAAAATAATAGCTCACAAAGTGTTTCTAGACCTAAAAATAATAACTTCACTATTTTTCTCTCCCCAACCCTTTTAGGAAAAATTTCCTAACCTTCAGAGCAATTTCTCTTTTGCTTTGGCTACCTCTTTCTTTGTTTTTCTTCTTATTTTTATGTGTTTTAAACTGAGAATTGAGTGCCCTTTTATAAGCACTCCTATCACGTACGAGACAGCTCAAATGAGCTATCCATAACTCAGTACCTAACGCAATGCTTACTTTTCCTAAGCCACCTACCTTTTTTTTTAATAAATTAAAATTCAATAAAACACACCATCGAATGGTGCCTTGTGGTGTCCCTCCATGTTGAGGGACCCATACCAACAAATCTCCCGCTCTCGATTACATGGAGGGCTTTATCATCCCTGCTACCGATCGATAATACGCAAACTTGCCTCTTGGTAAAATCTTGGTCAACATGTCTGATCCATTCTCATCAGTATGGATCTTTTCTAACTGTAACTATTTTGTATCCATCACGTCTTTGATCTAGTGATATCTCACATCAATGTGTTTTGATTGTGAGTGAAAAGAGGCATTCTTACCAAAGTGTATAGCACTCTGACTGTCGCAAAATAGCTGATACCTCTCCTATCTGATACCAAGTTCATTTAAGAACTCTTCAACCATAGCAACTCCTTACATGTTTCTATTGCTGTAATAAACTTCGCTTCAGTTATAGAAAGTGCAACACACTTCTGTAACTTTGATGGTCATGCCATAGCTCCCCCTGCAAAAGTAATCAAGTCATCTAATGTAGACTTTCTTGAGTCAGCATCTCCAGCCATATTTACATTTGTGAAACTAGCTAACATAGGTTTTGCTTATCCAAAACATAAGCATATTTTGGATGACCCTCGAAGATACCTGAGAATCCATTTGATTGTAGCCCAATGTTCCTTTCCAGAATTTAAAAGGAAACAACTCACAACTCCAACTGCATGAGCAATATATTACCATGTATAAACCATGGCATACATCAAACTTCCAACTGCTGAAGCATATGGAACTTTGGACATTTCTTCCTTTTCTTCATCTATGGAAAGGCACTCTCTGGAACTCAATTTAAAGTGATTAACAAGAAGATAACTAACTGCTTTCACTTTATCCAGGTTGAATCTCTGAAGTACTTTATCAATGTACTTCTCCTGTGAAAACCATTTTTCTTAGTGCTTCTGTCTCTGTTAATCTGCATGCCAAGAATCTACTTTGCTGCTCCCAAGTCTTTCATAGTAAAAGACTTACTTAGATGCTTCTTCAAATTATTCATTCTAGAAACATTCTTACCAATAATCAGCATATCATCCACATAGAGCAATAGGATAATGAAATCATCATAAGAGAATCTCTTTATATATACATAGTGATTTGAAGTAGTCTTCTTGTAGCCTTGCTTCCCCATAACAGACTCGAACTTCTTATACCACTGTCTTAGTGCCTGTTTCAATCTATACAAGTTTTTCTTCAATCTTCAAACATAATCCTCTTTGCCTCTTTCTTTGAAACCCTTTGACTTCTCTATGTATATCTCTTCTTCCAAATCTCCATGTAAGAAGGTAGTTTTGACATCCATTTGTTCAACCTCTAAGTTAAAACTTATGGCTAGCCCTAGCACTATATGGATGGATGTCATTTTCGCAACCGATGAAAAAATCTTGTCAAAGTCAATGCCTTTCTTTTAGCTGAATCCTTTAAACACTTCAATGCCTTTCTTTTGGTTGAATCCTTTGACCACTAATCTTGCTTTGAATCGAGGATGGCCATTATGTTCTTCATGCTTGATTCTGAACACCTATTTATTCTTCAATGCTCTTTTATCTTTTAGCAACTTCACCAGCTTGAATGTTTTATTCTCATGCAAGGATTTCATCTCATCTTACATGACTTCTTTCCATTCCTTCTTGTGTTCATCATTCATAGCTTCATCAAAGCTTTCTGGTTCTCTCTTGTCAGTCAGCATCATATACTGATTAGTTGGGTATCTGGTAGAAGGTTGTCTATTTCTATCAAATCTTTGTAAAGGGAATGGAGAATTTTCCAATACTGGTGGTTAAATATGAACACCATTATCATCCTCTAGTTCAACTTCATTGGGGGCTTCTACATCATTAGCTTCTAGCTGATCATCCTGTGTTTCATCTCCAACTTGTCTAGGCACCACTATTAAAGGATTCAATCGGAAGCTTGTTGAGTCATCAGAGCTTGGAACTTCCTTCTCTACCTTATTAATATCTTCAATAGTTTGATCTTCAATAAACACAGCATCATGACTCCTTATAAGTTTCTTATGGACTGGATCATAGAATCTATAGCCAAGTTGATCTTGACCATAGCCAATAAAAACACACTATTGTATCTTGACATCAAGCTTTATCTGTTCATCTTTTGGAATATAGATAAAGGCCTTGCAACAAAAAATCCACAAATTATCATAGGAAACATCTTTTCATGACCACACTCTTTGAGGAACTTTATAGTTGAGAGGAACACATGATGAAAGGTTCAATGCATAAACAGCTGCAAGTAAAGCTTCACCCTAAAACGCTTTAGACAACTTTGAATATGAAAGTATACACCTGACCTTTTCTATCAAAGTTCTGTTCATCCTCTCAGCTAAGCCATTCAATTATGGTGTTTTTGGAGGTATCATTTGATGCTGAATACTATTCTCTTTGTAGTAAGCATCAAATGATCTAATGTACTCTCCACCATTATCCGTACGGATGCACTTCAGCTTCTTCCTAGTCTATCTCTCAACTGAAGCATGAAATTTCTTGAACACTTCTAGTACTTGATCTTTAGACTTTAAAGTATAAGCCTGCGTCTTTCTAGAATGATCATCAATAAAAGTCAAAGTATTGAGCATTACCAAGTGACTTAGGTAGTGGTTCGCATAAATCTGAGTGAATCAGATCTAGGACATTTTTCATTCTGGATGGAAAGGAACTTTTCAAAGAAACTCTGTTATGCTTCCCTGCTAGACAATCAACACATTGCTTCAAATGGAACTGGTTTAAACCAGATAAGATGTTCTTCTTTACAAGCTGAGTCATCCCTTTTTACCAATGTGACCAAGTCTTCTATGCCACAAAGCAGTTGTGTTATCATTCTTCATTGTATTCACAACATCATTAGAGAGCTTAGTTTGCATCAAGTACAAGCATGATTGCTTTTATCCTTTAGCTACCACCAAGGAGCCTTTAGTGATCTTCCATTTTCCATTTCCAAAAACATTTCGGAAACCTTCATCATCTAACCTTCCAGCAGAAATCAGATTCATGCGTATATCAAGAATATGCATGACATCTCTCAATAGTAGTCTCGTACTATTCTCTGTCTCCAAGCAGACATTTCCTTTGCTAATTATTTTTGATAGATTTCTATTTCCCATCTTAACAATACCAAATTCTCCTCGTGTATAAGATGAGAAAAATTACCTGTGAGATGTAGCATGAATGGTAACTCCACTATCAATCACCCAACTGGTCTCTTAGGTTAGACTGATAATTTCAATATTAGTAACAATGTTAAAGTCAATAATGTTACCCTGTTCATCATCATTGTTACCTTCTCTCTTCATATCTTTGCCTTTATTCTTCTCTTGATCTTTCTTGAATTTTTGAGAAAATATCTTGATGTGGCTTTTACTTTTATAGTAATGGCATACGACATTTGAATACTTGTTTAACTTACCTCTACTCTTATCTCTTGGCTTCGGACCTCTGGATTGACTCCTCCCTCTATTTTCTACAACCAGAATTTGAGACTATGATGAAGAGACTGAATTCTGTGATCTTTGTCTCATCTTCTCATTCAATATACTGCTCTTAACGAACTCTATACTTACTGCACCATTTGGTTTAGTGTTTGTTAAAGACAGCTTCAAAGTCTCCTAAGACTCTGGTAATGAAGCTAGCACCATTAGAGCAATCACCTTGTCGTCAAACTTTATGCCATTATCAATAGTTGATCAACGATCCCTTCTATGTTGTTCAAGTGATCAGCCACAGAAGCACCTTCTTGATATTTTACTTGCATCAACTTTGTTAGATAAAACAATTTATTATTGCCAATCTTTGAAGCATACAACTGCTCCAGCTTATTCCATAACGTTCTTACATGTGTTTCATTACAAATGTGATTGTACATATTATTATCAACAAATTGTCAGATATAACCACAGACCTGCTCATACTCGAACTCTCATTCTTCGTTGGACATCGCCTCTGTTTTTCCTGTAGAAAATACAGGTAGGTTCATTTTTTTGACCATCAAGAGATCCTTCATCTTGCTATGCCAAATACAGTAGTTCATACCGTTTAAATTAATCATTTTGCTTGTCTTCATCTTCATTTGCAAAATTACACCAAATTTGAGAAAATTAACCTCAAAATTGGAATTAGGACGTCAAAATTTGGGAAAATAGGTATCTTCAAAATTTTCACTACGGGACTTGATAAATAGTAACCTACTGGAATAGTACTTACCAAAATAGTAATCGCTCCAATAGCACTCCTTGAAATAGTACTCGTCGGACCTTACTTGAATAGTGCTACGGGCCCTGGTAAACAGTAACATCAAACCTTACTTGAATAGTAATAGAGGACCCTACTTAAATAGTAATAAAGGACCCTTTATGAATAATACCATGGGACCTACTAAATAGTAACTTTAACTCCGCGAACACCTAAAATTGCTACAGTGCACCAAAAAATTCCTTGCAATTTTTCTTTCCCTGTGACATGCTTCTTTTCAAAAAATACATTCAACAAAAACCAAAGCTTTGATACCACTTATTGAGCACGATTAATGTATTTTTGAAAAGAAATGCAAAATTGAGCAAAATTAACATAGAAAATTTAACGTGGTCCACCCTTAATTTTGGGCTACATCCACAGACAAAAACTCAGAATAATTCTTCCACTATTATAAATAGTAGGTACACAATAGATAAAATAAAATAGTGGCTCACAAGGTGTTTCCCGACCTAAAAATAATAACCTCACTATTTTTCTCTCCCCAACCCTTTTATGAAAAATTTCCTAAACTTCAGAGCAATTTTTCTTTTGCTCTGGCTACCTCTTTTTATGTTTTTCTTCTTGTTTTTGTGTGAGAATTGAGTGTCTTTTTATAGGCACTCCTACTGCGTACGAGACAGCTTAAATGAGCTGTCCACAACTCAGCACCTAACCCGATATTGACTTTCCTAATCCACCTACCTTTTTTTTTAATAAATTAAAATTCAACAAAACACACCACAGAATGGTGGCTTGTGGCGTCCCTTCATGTTGAAGGACCCATACGAACAATTAACGCTTAAATTAGAGATTAGTGAAACAAAATGAAGGTATGAATTAAATGAAACATAATTGAAATGTAAAAATTTATTTAAAATTATCAGTAAAGTTACGGGTACAAAAATGGTTTTGTTTGTGGTGTCCCTCCATGTTGAGGGAACCATACCAACAATTAACTCTTAAATTAGAGTTTAGTGAAATAAAATGAAGGTATGAATTAAATGAAACATAATTGAAATGTAAGAATTTATTTAAAATTATCAGTAAAGTTGAGGGGTACAGAAATGGTTTTGCTCCACTTTCCATGCCTTAGATAGGAACTTACCAAACAAAATGCTGGCAGAGTCCATTGTTTGAAAGATAATTCGATAAAGAATCATATATGTTAATTTTGTCTTCCTATTCATTTATAACATCTCTCAGACATGTTACAAGAGATGGCAAAGGTAAATCCTGAGCTTTTGCTGATGGAAGATCGGAAAGGACGTACTGTGCTTCACTGGGCTGCATATTCAGGCGACTTAGAAGTAGTTCGCTTCCTTTTAAGCCATTGCAGGCGTCTCATGTTCAAATGGACCATGAAGGATCCTAGCCTGTTCACATTGCAAGTAGAGGAGGACAGGTCGAGATAATAAAGGAGTTATTGAAGCTGTGGCCATACCCAACCGAGTGGCTCAATAAACAAAGTCAGAATATTCTTCACATTGCTTGTAAGTGTGGAAGAAATAATGTGGTAAGATACATACTGGAAACTCCTGCACTAGAGAGGCTTTTGAATGAGAAAGACGTAGAAGGAAACACCCCATTGCATTCGGCTGCAATGCATTCTCAATCAAGCTGGGCCTTCTCAACAACGATATCCAAACAGTTCTTGATGTCCTCCCAAGAGTCTTGGGAGGACTGCCATGCGTGCAATTTGTAAGGCCCGTGTATCTATTTTTGTTCTTTCATATTCATATCTAAACACACATGTAAATGCATAATAAAATTCCACATCATATATTATGGACTGATCAATGAAATTCAATCTCTTGTAGCAACTCTATTTCAGTGGGATTATAAGGTGTACATGATAACCATCACAAGCTCTAAAAGCTGTCATACAAAATGCTGTGAGATTTTCAATTTGATAGTCCAACTTCTTATGTTTGCAGAATTTAACGCAATTGATGCTGTGGTCTGCTGGTGCTCGCTGTAATTTCGATCTAATAATTCACAAAGAAAAGGCACACACTTTCAAGACCTTGAGGAGAAAGGGTTGGCATTCTTTTATTGCTAGAAACAATTGTGATTACAGTCACATTTGCTGCTGCATTTACAGTGCCTGGTAGACACGACGGTTCCGACCAGCCAGATAAAGGCTTAGCAACGATGATAGATAAACATATGTTCCCGGTGTATGTGATATGTACTGCAACAGCATTTTATTCCTCCATTCTCGGCATCTTTTGTGCATCCTGGGCTACAACACTGCGTGATGTTTATCTGGTGGAATTTTTCTACATAACATCAATAGACTTTTTGTATTAGCTCTTGTGATGGTGTCTATGGCGTTCATGGCTGCCATATATTTAGCAGTAAGCAAACTAGCTTGGCTTGCCTACGATATCATTTTCATGGAAATTTCATGTGCAGTCGGTAGGCTGCTGATGTCCATGCTGTTTTTAATTCCATATGGAAGTGGACATCCTTTCATGCGATTTATCGCCTACCACCTCTCCAAGGTAACGATTGCACTATCCTTATTTCATGCTGAAATGTTAGAAGAATCCGAGCCTAGAGAGAAAAAGAAAGTATGATGTGAGTTCCCCTTCCACTTGGATACCTCCCATGAAGAATGCAGAAATCATCATCATTTGTAGGCTACTTTTATCTTCAAGTATGTTTGTCTTTAGCATTGACTTGTAGTATGTACGCTTAGCTAAAGTCATGTGTTCCTGTAATATTTGTAGTTTGCACTGTTAATCCACTACTTATAGCAGTATAATTCAATAAATAGCAAGTGCAAAATACAATAAATCCCTGCATCTCTACTTGGAGCTGTTCTGTCATGTATCAAATCTCTAAACTAATCCATAAGGAAATTTTCTGAATGATTCCGTTTTGGTTATGAATTCTTTAATTTTTGAATCTCCAAAGCCAGTAGACGGACCAACATTCTGCTGTATGTAAGGAATATGCATGTGGTCGACGATTTCAGATATGTGCAATTACAACTTGTAAAGCATATGAATCGTCTTCAAACAAGTTGCATTTTGACCATTGTAGGAAATAAGAAAGTGTTAGCCTTACTCGTGCAAATAAGGGAAAGAAGAAAATAACAAAAAGGAATTAAATTAAGCATTTTGAGCACATGATCGGTGTCTGCAATTCGGTTTGTTAACTGATCACATAGAATGAGTGTCTAGCAAGAAGAATATGATAAAGTTATTTCACCGAAACCTCAAAAACAACATGCAATTTTACAACTTGCTAACTAGGTGTGATTTAAAGGGAGGGAAAAAAAACAAGTTAGCTATAAACTGAAATAGGAAATAAAAGAAAATAATAAAAATAAGTACATGGCATTAGGGTAGGTCAACTGGAACATATACTATTCATATAGTATTCTCCAATCCAAACAATACGTACAAAGCATGCGGTCTATCTGATTTATTTAGTCTAACAGGGTCGGATCAAAAGCTGATGTTTAAATGTAACGGTGTGAAAATTACTGTCAAGGTGATGGGATTGCATCCGTCTGTCTCTGCAGCGTACAACTCAGAATTCTGCAATTAGAAAGAAAAAAGTGAGCAAACTGTCAAAGTGAAATGTTTAGCATGGAAAGTTGACTAGAGAAAGGGTAATCCAATACCAGGATAAGATGCAAATTTTCCATCTATCTTGATGTAACAAATATGTCTTATCTTGAGCCATTCATTCATATCACCCCTCAAGAACTGTTGCCGAAATAGTGGACATCTTTCAACACGTAGCTCGAGAACTGAAAGAGGTAAGCCACTCTTTGGAAAGGAGGCAAGCTTAGGACAATCAGAAATCCATAGCTCCTGAAGTGAGGACAGGTTTTGGAAACCTTTTTCAGATAAGTACTCGAGATTGGGAAAATCACGAATACGCAGCCTGGTCAGAGTAGCAGGCAGCATCATTCCTGTATCCTCCAATGGAAAAGAGACAACTTCAGTACACCCACCTTGAATGTATAGGCTTCTGAGAGAAGTAAGCTTGTGCAATCCCCAGTCAAAAAGTAGCTTACAAATTTTGAGATCTGTTATCCAGAGAGAAGTTAGGCTTGTTGGAAAACCCTCTTCCGGAAAGGATAGAATATTTGGACAATACCTTATTCTCATTTCTTGAAGAGAAGTAAGGTTGTACATACGATCAGGCATGGCTTGAAGTTTCTCGCATTCAATGATGATGAGCCTTCTCAAGTTGGCAGGCAACCCTCCTTCCGAAAAGGAAACGACAGATGAACAGTAAGATAGTGAAATCTCACGAAGATTGCTCAGTTCATGCAGACCTTTAGGCAAACATTTTAGATTATTACAAAACCATAATGAAATGTCCTTGACAGATGAGTTCTTCTGAAATTTCTCCACAACTGACTTCAACTTTTTACAAGTATGAATCGTAAGACGTTTAAGCCCTGCTGGTAGCCTGTCTCCTGATGGTAAATATGTGAGATTAGGGCACAAATGGATTTGGAGGTGCTTAAGCGTTTCAGGAAACTGGCCCCTAGATGCTACGGATACAAGAGAGTCGCATGCTTCGACAAACAAGTACTCAAGAAGTGATGCGCCCCTGGAGCTACTGCAGGCATTATCCCCAGGCATTATTGATAATGATCCCTCCTCATCCTCCAGTAAGCATACCAAGTTTCTGCAAGCTTTTATCTCCAGCTTCTTTAGAGTTGGAGGTAGATGATTCCTTTTGAAAAAGATCAGTGAATCACATCCTTGGATGGCCAGATATTCAAGGAACGTGCAATTTTCAGTCACAGCAATAGGCAAGGAAGATAAAGCATTGCAATTCAAAATCCGAATTTCTCTAAGCATGCAAGGCAAACCAGATGCTGGAAAGGAAAGCAGTTTTGGACATTCTTGAATTGATAGTTCCTTGAGCGAGATGATGCTATAAAACCATTTTGGTAGCCTATCAAGGTTTTCGCAGAACCGTAATGTCAAAGATCCCAGTTTGCAACTGGCTAGCTGGTGGTGCAGTTGCTCTTCTTCTTCCTGGTGCTCCTCCGCTACCAGGGAAGTAAATTGTGGACAGCCATGGATTACTAGATTGTAAAGTGAACTGAGATGCTTGGGTAAAGTTTCTCCACTATGATACAAAGATGACAACTCTTTACAATTAGCAATCTCCAACTCTTTTAGTTGTGCAAATGGTCGGGTGAAGCGATTTGTTAGGCATGTAACGTTTCGGACGTCAGAGATTAACATGGAATTCAGTGAGTTGAGATCAATGTCACCATCATGCACCACCTCCTTACATCCCTTAACTTCCAATTTGCACAACTTGGGAAGACTGTTGATAGAAACTGAAAGTTCCATACATTTATCAATAACCAGCTTCTCCAGGGATGGAAGTTTATTGGGCAATTTCTTTGACAATTTGGGACATCCGGAAATGGAAAGCTCACGCAAAGAAGGGAAATCTTCATATCCATCTCCTGCAGGAATCCACTCCTCCCATTTAAGCATTTTCTCAAACTGTAAACTTTCCAGAACCGGAAAAGGATTTAGGCAACCATCTCCACAGAATTCAGGACCTACTTTCTCAACAGCAATCAAATTTACAATGCTGAGTATTTTAAGAGAAGGTAGCAGGCCAAGGGATGGCAGAATTGTGCATTTCAAGCAATTCTCCAACCTTACGTGCGCCATTCTAGAGAATGAAGGATTTCCCACCCAAGTTGGGAATCTTGGGCCAACATAGCACTTGATGATGAGCTCTTTCAATCTTCCATGAGGTCGAAAGTTATCAAGAACATCCATTTCAATTCTTCCATCTCGCACATTGTCGAACTTGAAATTCCATTCTAGTATCAAAATGTCGATATTTCGCTTATTGTTTATGTTAGCCTCCCTTGCATCTTGAGCATTAGTAACATTCTCCAAGCCTGAAATGCAAAGAGTTCCTTGAAGAGATCTTAAGTTCATCAAGGCTGTTATCCTAGACCCGCCATCTTCGCCCAAGAAAAAATTGGATAGTGTTCGGAGATTCTTCAGAAGTCCTATCCCTAAGGGCATCTCTTTAATTGAAGTTGCATTTGTGATATCAAGGTGACGGAGGTTGATGAGATTCTCAATTTTTGAGGGTAGGCCTTTCAAGTTGCCACAATTTGTCAGTAACAAGGTCTGCAAGTTGTACAATGAAGATATGGACTCTGGCAAACTGGTAAGCCTAGTATGAGAAATGTTAAGAAACCTTAAATGTTTCAACTCACCAACTGAATCTGGTAAACTGTTAAGGTTATAAGAACTTAAAGAAAGAACTCTGAGGTATCTTAACTTGGGCAGCAATTCAAAAATCACATGGTTAGTTAACCAGCAACCTTGATCACCTGTAAGAGGCAGAGGCAGGAAGGTACGCAAGCAGTTAGTTGTGTGGAAGATCTCAAACTTTTTGATTCCATCATAATAATCACGAACAAAAGAAGAATGACGAGCCCTTTTGCATATCCTTGTCCTCTCATTTCCTTCAATTTCACCATCAAGCTTGAAGCAGGTTTCTCCGGCAGCCCATTGAGCTAGATCATTCACAAGATCATGCATTACAAAACGAGATTTGTTGCTGCTTGATTGTTGAAATATTGACCTTGATACTAGGTCATGAAAATAGTCCCCTCCTAAATCTTCCATTTGCTTATGGCCTTTTGTTCCTTGAACTAAGCCTTCTGCCATCCATAACAGCACCAAGTCGCTCTCGTCAAATTCAAAATCTTTTGGGAGTATTGCACAATAAGCAAAGCACCTCTTCAAATGTGAAGGGAGATGGTAGTAGCTTAATCTCAACACCGGTAGAATGTCACTTTCGGAGTCCGGTAAGTCCCATATCTTACTATTCAGTATATCCTCCCATTCGTCATCTCTCTGTTTAGAGCGCAGGAGGCCACCAAGAGTCCTTGCTGCCAAGGGCAAACCACCACACTTCCTCACAATTTTCTGGCGAATTGGTTGCAGATTTGGCCGCATACTGCTATCTATGTTCTCAAACGCGTGTTTTGCAAATACGGACCAACATTCATCATCTGATAGAGGCTTCAGATTGTAAAATTTGGAAGTTCCAATCAGTTTTGCAACATTTACCTCTCGTGTGGTGACAATAATTTTACTTCCTGATGCTCCAGCCAAAAAAGGGGGTTTCAGTGCTTCCCAAAGACCATAATTCTTGTTCCACACATCATCTAAAACCAACAAAAACTTCTTTCCAGCTAGTTCCTCTTTTAGCTTGACCTGAACATCACTATACTCCTTCAAATCACATGGGTGGTGAGTTATAGACTCAAGGATCGCCTTGGCTATCCGGGTCACATCAAAATCATCAGAGACGCACACCCATGCTTTCAGATGAAAATTCCCCATCACAGCGTCATGATGATACACATGTTGTGCAAGAGTGGTCTTTCCAATCCCACCCATTCCAACAATTGGCACAATAAGAAAATTGGCATCATCAGTTACCTCCTCCCTTAACAGCAAATCAATTATCCTCTTCTTATCATCATCTCTACCGCAAATGTCGGATTCACTTGGCACACAACCGCTAGGTGGTTTCTGCCACACATTACCAGGTCTCATCCTTCCACTACCCACAATCTTTTCTAAACCAAGTTCAAATCTTCTCTTGGAAATCATTTTCAATCGCCTATCCACTTCATTTATTCTAGATCTCATCTTCCTATTGAACCAAACATTACTTCCTCTAAATCTAGAAAACGAAAATCTAGTACTAGACATAAGGTTCTGTACTTTACTTGTGCTAGCTTGCTGGTCTCCTGTTGCCAGAACTTTACGCCTTAAAGATTCAGTGGCAAATTCATCAAGCATGTCATCCACATCGTAAGCTAAATCTCTAATATCATCAAGCCATATTTTCACGGCTCCATCGGTGAGTTGCTTCTCTTGTGCATCGTTGATCAGTTGCTGAATCATCAACAGGGTTTTCTTCCACTGCTCCAGCTTTTTCAAGATCCCTTCTCTCCTTGCAAAGTTGATGAAGTCATGAGACGTTAAAGCTGTCAACAGACCTGCAAGAAATGCACCCAAAATTGCCTCTCCAAGTGACATATTTCAACGTGGCGGTGAAGAAACAGTTGCAGAGAGAATACGAAGGAAAGAAGCAATTGTCCTTTCTTTCAGAAATAACAACACCAAAGGTAATGGGTGGAATGATATGTTTGTCTGCTAATGGTATGAATCTAAAACGACTTTTCTTTAGCTAAACAGGTGGAGTTTGGTAGTCGAAATGAAGTGGCTTTCTGGTGAACATGTGGGAGAAAACATTTCTACGTAATGAATAATAATTGGGGAACACACCCTCTAATTATTCCATTATTGACTTCGCTGTATTGACTTGGTAATTTCACGCTAAATTTTGATATTTTAGAGAGAAATTTTTTGTCCAAAAAAATTAACAGTATTAATTGTAAAAAGAAATTTTAAATAATTTAATGATATTCATGACATTACTTAGATTAAAGGAGCTTTTAATTCAAAAATTTGAATTATAAAGTAAAATTTAAAAATAATTAATATATCTCTAATATATTATATATATATATAACCAAAATTACAAAAATTTACAGAGGGATAGTGATACTGATAGTTCTATCTCCATTTAGTGTTAAAAAAATATGTTGGAACATCTTTTGATAATTTGTTTTGTCATTTTTAAAATGGTAACATTCTTCTTGATAGACGTGTTTTACGATTAGTTAAATTCCAAAACAAATGATTAGTACTTTTTTAGAAAATTAAAAAGATGTAATAAAGTCAAAGAGACACCATTCTTAACAAAACTTTGGAAAATCAACAACTATTACTTATTATTTTTATCATATTCTTAGTGATTCTGACATGAATTGCTTAAATAAGAATGCATTTCTCCTCAAATCTATTAAATATTTTTATCAGAATTACACCTAACCGTACACATTTAATTTGCATCTCATTTATTAATTTTCAAACGATTTTCTTAGCTTTTGAAAAATTACTACGAATTTCTTAGTAAACTTTTTTATGTCAAAGGAAAAGGATTTTCGCCTTTTTGTCATTTATGTTGATTATAATAATACTTGTCATTTTTAGAAATGAATTATTAAAATATATCATTTTTTAGTAATTGAAATAAAAAATAAAATTTAAAAGTAAAGTATAGTTGCTTGCTGGGAAATATGTAACCATCATTGCATCTCACCTATTATATCTTTTAAGAAGATAACAAGTTTGATTAGATTTTCATAATCATTGATTATGATTTTTCTGGTAGAGAAACAATATGATCAAATAAAAGGCATATTCAACAATTCATGATTTCTCGACTCTGCTGTTAAATATAATTTTTACAAAAAAAAATCAAAATTTACTTTAAAAATTAAAATAACTTATAAGATCTATTTAAAAATATTTTTAAATATATATATATATATACATATTTGATAAAATATTTTATTGAATTTGTAAAATTGAGAATAAACTATATATAATTTAAATATTTTAGTTTTATAAGATTTAAAATATTAATAAAAAGTAATAATTCAAAAATATATTATTTTTAATACTTATGAAATTTAATGTCTATATATTATTTATTTATTTATTTATTTATTTATTTATATTAAATTAATAAATATTTTAAATTAAATAATATATTTTTAGATATTTATTTTAGATATTTAATAAAATATATTTATTTTAAAATTTTATAACTTAAATGAATCCTAAATTTTTAAATTATGATACATTTGTAAAAATTAATAAGAAAATAAATACTCCAAAAACAGATTTAATAAAATCAAAGAACAATAACACGAGTCAACCAATTGGACGACTTGAGAATGAAGTCCCTGTGCATGACCATAGTAGATACTTCTACGAAAAACCGTCACAAAAAGATGAATTAAATTAATAAATATAATAATAAATTAAAGAATATTTAATCAATTTATAATAATAGAGGATTTTTAAATGGGTTTGCCGTCGAAATTATGAAAAATTAAGAGTTTGCTAGAATACAAAATCTATTCCAAATTTGAATTATGTTAAATTTGCATTATACTAAAAATGTATATTTATTAAGCTTTATACAAATATTTTTAATAATTTTGATACTGTCATTTTTATTAAAATTATAATAAAAACAGTTGGGAAAATGATATTATTCATTCTTTAACTTTATAATTTAATAAATTAGAATATGACACATTTAAAATAAAATAACGTTCTAAAAATTATAAAAAAATTTGCAGTCAAAATTGAATAATTAACAATAGAAAAGGATGTAATAAAGCAAAGAAAAAGTGGGTGAAAAAGCAAATTAAAGGACTTGGAAAATGAAGTCATTGAATGTGATTTAAAAATAAATTTCTAGAACGCCTATATAATGTTGATTTGGCTTTCGGATAATAAAATGAAGTCATTCGTTCTCACCATAATAAAATTCTATGCCCATGTCAAATTTTATGCAAAAAGCCGCCGTAGGCATGGATTTGAATGTTTGAACTAAGTGAATGAAATTTTATTCATCGAATGAAAGCGAAGCAAAATCAAGTTTTTACAAGTCCAATACCCTGTACAAAGAAACACTCTTTGGAGCATTGAATGACATATGCCATTAACATATCATTAGTCGAACTTACTTTTAAAAGAAAAGACAATCAAAACATCAATAGATACAATAACATCCACCAATACTTATTGATGCAAAAGACCATTGCTAATGCCAACACAACTATGACATAGGATGCATAAAAGCTCCAATAGAACCAAACCATGTCAATGAAACCTTCATCTTCCTCCTCTGTAGCAATAAATGATGGTGGTACTGGAATTCCTTCTATAGTATTACAGCTCTTATGAATGAGATCTTCGCACAATCTAGGGTTACTTTTGTAACTACTCTCATTAAATGTTGCAAATTGACCTTTATCAAGTATTCTACTAGATAAGAAACGTCAAAGACTGCTAAGAAGTTCAAGTCAACTAGTTGAGTAGGAATTTCACCATTTAAAATGTTGTTTTGAAGATTCAAGCTTTTCAAATTTTTTAAATTGGAAAGACTAGTTCAATGATCGAATATTGTAGAGTTGCCCAATTTTTGAAGATATTTCACTAATTAAATTATTGTGCGACAAATCTATTCCAACGATTGAGTTGATGATTTTACCCTTATAGAAGTTGTGTCTAATCTTCGTTACAAATCCCACTCCTACATCTGAATAGGGCAAAGAATGTGTACTTGGATTCCAATAAATAGTCATATTATCATCAACAGAATAGTCACTCTAATAACCCAAAGAGGTGCCTATATATATCAAAGAGTATTCTTCTATAACAATAAATGACATATTGCCAAAGCATGAAGGAATTGAACAACCAAGTGAATTGCTAGAAAAATCTATTATGGTTAAGTTCCTTAATTAACATAAATCTCTAGGAATATGACTGCCTAATGAATTTTCTTTAATAATAACACATTCAATTCAAAAAATTGATTAATCCAAGATGGAATACTTCTAAAAAATTTATTATAACTCAGATCTACTACCCTTAAATAAGAACTTCTTGAGAGGACATGAGGTATCGATCCATTTAAAAAATTCTTTAGTAGAACTAGATATTCTCGTTATGAAGTGTTGAAGCAAGAAGGCATTTTCCCAAAAGAATCTATTTTCTAAGAAGTCCATAAAAACAAGGCTTCTAAGGCTTTTATATTTTTGCTGAAGTTATTGTTCTTCATTTTTAATACTTCTGAGCTGCTTGAATTCAGAATTTTTTGAAAATCTTTCCACATAACTTGTTGTTAGATAGAATCAATTACGGAAGGAGCATTACCTTTAAAATAATTATTTGAGTTATTCAAATATATTAGACTAATGAAGACCATAGCAATATGTTGGGTAGCTGACCAATGAAATTATTGCTCAAGATGTCCAACTCTTCTAAGTGATTTTTAGAATTAGATAGTTGAAAAGTTATTGTTAATGATGAAAGTAGAATGATCCTTACGTTTCTTAGTAATTAAGGTGAAATATATACAACCTTATTAGCTATGATTAAGGCTACAAAGAAGGTAACTAGAAAGGGATATACATAAAAGGAATATATGCTAAAAGATATCACTATATTATTTACATAATCTAACACACCCCTACAGTGGAAGCCAGAGGATCCCGTACGCTAAGACTGGCTTCAAAATCATTAAATAGCACATGTGGAAGGCCTTTAGTGAATATCTCAACAATTTGATAATGAGATGGGACATGTAAAACACAAACTTGTCCTCGAGCAACTTTTTCACGAAAAAAATGGATATCCATTTCAATATGTTTAGTACGTTGATGTTGAACAAGATTGTCAGAGAGATAGATCACACTAATATTGTCATAGTAGACCAAGGTGGCCTTTCTGATCGAAAGATGTAGTTCTAAAAGAAGATTGCAAATCCAACAAAATTTAGAGATAACATTGGCAACACCTCTATACTTAGCTTTGGCACTAGACTGAGACTAGGTGGGCTATTGCTTAAAGGACCATGAGATCAAATTATCATCAAGAAACATACAATGACCAGATGTGGATCATCTAGTATCAGGACATCCGCCACAATCAGCATCAGTATAAGAAAGGAGACCAAAGACTAGACATTTGGATAGATGCAAGCCAAAAGTAAGAGTGCCTTGGATGTATCGGAGAATTCTTTTAAGAGCATTCATGTAGTTAACCTTGGAAGCATGCATATGGAGATATACTTGTTGGACAGCATATAAGATATCTGGTCTCATGAAAGTAAGGTATTGTAGGGCACCAACGAGGCTACGATAGTGAGTAGGGTCTGCATAAAGAGTGCTTGATGTCATGCAGTATCAACAGGTGTTAGTGTAGGTTTACAAGATGTCATGCCAGCTCATTCAATAATCTATTCGGCATACTGGCATTAGCAAAGAAATATCTCATCTTTATGTTTGGTAATAGCAATGCCTAAAAAATAGCTTAAACAACCCAAATCCTTCATAGAAAATTCCAAAGTAAGGTGATACATAATAGATGGATGAAGAGCATTAGAAGATGCAGTGAGGATGATGTTGTCAACATATAAAAGGATGTATGCTAGATTTATACCCGAGTGGTAAATGAAGAGGGAATGATCAAATTTGCTATATGAGAAACCAATGGTGGAGACAAAATCAATAAATCATTAATAACAGGCACGAGGAGCTTGTTTCAGACTATAAAGGGATTTTTTAATAGACATACATGATCAGGATGAGCAAGATCCCTGAACCCCATGGGCTGGTGCATATAGACTATTTCATGAAGTTGTCCGTGCAAGAAAGCATTTTTGACATCCAACTGATGAATTGACCACTAGGCTAAAAGTTTCATCATAGTCCACACCAACCTGCTGAGACCTACCATCACCAACAAGATGGGCTTTGTGCCTCTCAAAAGAACCATCAGAATTCTTTTTAACACAAAAAATCCACATAAAACGAATAATATTAACATTAGGAGGACAGGGCACAAACTCTCATGTCTTATTTGTAATAACATTATTATATTCATCTAACATGGCAAGTTTCCAATTCAAGTCAGACAAAGCATATTTAGGGTTATGGGGAAGAGGAGATAAGGTAACAAAACTAGTTAAATTAAATTGATGTTTAGGCCAACAATCCCATGCATGCTACGGGTAAACATGGTTTGAGGTTAGGTCAAAGGTAGCAGGGAAGCGACTAGAAGAGGTGGGAGAGATGGCTGGGCAAGGGAGGGTTTTGGCCATGAGGGTTGGTGGCCGGTAGGGGGTCGAGAAGGGCTAGGTGTAGGTGGTTGAGGTTCCGATTGTGGGAGAGGGGCTGATTGGTGCAAATTTTGGCGTAATAGGGGATGCATAACATCATCAAGGAAATTATAAGAATGAGAGGATGGTGTATGCAAACTGGCAAAAGGAAATCGAGACTCATAAAAAAGGACATGCTTAGAGAGGATGATTTTTCGAGAAGATAAATCATAACATTTGTATCCCCTACGATTAGAAGGGTATCCTAAAAACACACACGAGGTAGAGTGAGGTTGAATTTTATTAATGGAAGTAGAGGGAAATGTAGGATAGCACAAACAACCAAAAGTTTATAAGTGAGCATAGGACGAATCCCGATGATAAAGGATTTGAGTTAGGGAGGAGTGTGTGAGGGTCTTGCTAGGAAGAATGTTCAAGAGATAAGTTGCCATTTGAAGAGTATGATGCTAAAATTAAGGGGGCATAAAGGAATGGGTAAGGAGAGTACAAATCAATTTATTTATGGTATGAATTTTGCGTTCGGCCTTTCTATTTTGAGGAGAAGTATAGGGGCGTGAGAAACAAAAATGCATACCATTTTTATGGTAAAATAATTTGAACAATTTATTGGTGAATTCCCACTCATTGTCACATTAAAAACATTTAATAGGCCGCTTAAATTGAGTCTTAATGAAAGCACTAAACGATAGGAAAGTGTTGTAGACTTGATATTTTTTACCAATAAGAAAAGTCCATAAAAAATTAGTGTAATCATCAAGGAAAAGAATATAATACTTGTGGCCTATCAAACTTAAAGTCAAAGAGGTCTATAAATCACTATGCATAATATCAAAAGGCATTGTAGTGCAAGAAGATGAATGAGAAAAAGGTAACTTAATATGTTTACCAAAAACACACGACTCACAAACAGATGAAGAATAAGAAAGCTTACACTCAAGAAACTTATTACTAATAAGAGAGTGTAAAACAGGTGCTCCCAGGTGACCTAATCTATTGTGCCATAAACTAGAAGAAATGGTAGCAAAAGTAGATGGAGACGTGGCGAGGTGACTGATGGTGGTGGAAAATGGATAAAGGTCCCCGATGCTACTACATCTCATTATAGGCATTCTCGTCATGAATTCCTTCATAGAAAAGCCAAAAGGATCAAACTCAATAGAAACATTATTATCAATAGTGAAACAACGTAGACTCATTAAGTTTTTAATGAGTTGAGAAGCATGAAGGACATTTATTAAATGTAAGGGTCGATGTGGTGGGGAAAGGGATTTTTGTCCATAACCACGAATACTAATTTCATGACCATTGCCAACAAGAATATTTTTGCTACCGCTCATATTAAAATAAGACGAGAGAGTACCTTGAGATGCAGTCATATGTGAGGTCGCTTTAGTGTCCATATACTAGTTCTCATCAGGAACATTAATAGACATGGTATGCATGGCTACTTTAATATCAATTGGTGCAAAGTTTGATAGAGCAAGAACATAAGCATTGTATGCTTGTGGAGGATGAGAGCCAAGGATCCCAAACTGGTGGATTGGTAGGCATGTCCAAGTGGTGTTTGGGTGAGGGCAAGGTGGGTAGGCACCCCCATAGTGGGTAGGCCGGCTACGAGTAATGTTGTGATGGCTGCTGACTGCCCTGTAGAGGCTGCTGTTGTCACTAGCGGCCCTGCTGCTCCTCGGGTGACTGTCCCTTTTGTTGTCCATCGTAGTGATGGTTGCCACCACGACCTTTGCCACGGCTCCCATCATTTTTCCCTTTATGATCTTAGCAAGGCTGAGAGTTATGGTTGTTACCCCTACACCCTTTACGGTTGGAGGTATTTCCGACTCCTTGACCAGAGCCCAAATCAACACAGAATTTGGTGGTGAGATGAATGGTATTGGAGGAGTCAATCATAATTGTAATTTATCAGGCTTTACGAGTTTCTTCAAGGATGAGCCTTGAATGAGCCTCATAGAATGGAGGCAAGGGATCACTTTGTTGAATGAATGTAGCCACACCATTATAGTTATCATTTAATCCTGTAATTAACTGAAGAACTAACCTTCGATTCAAAATAGGCACACCAACATTGGAGAGTTGATTGGAGAGCATTTTAAGTTCTTGACAATAGGTTGAGATATTTAGGAAATCACCCAGATTAACTTGAGTGAATTGATTCTTAAGGTAAACAACACAAGAGTTTTTGTTATCCAGAAAAATATTTTGCAACCTTTCCCATGCTTGGTGTGCTGTTGAATATGGTTCAAGGATGGTATGGAGAAGTCATTAGAAATGGTGCCATAAATCCATTGAAAGACTATAGCATCTAAGCATGTCCATAGCTCATGATCAACACTAGGTGCCGCCGGTAAGGGGGTTTCAGATGGTGTAGGTGCCATGGATGGGGGGGTAGGATGTGTTCAATCACTTTGTATGCATGATAATGGATTTTAAAGAGCTCTGCCCGTAATGAAAACTACCCTTTTTCCATATCAAGAGTGATAGGGATGAAGTTTTTGACATTATTAACGGTAAGAGCAAGGTGGAAGTCTGATTTTGTAGCCATTTAAGAGAGGGTAGGAGGAGGACTGATAAGGAAAGAGGAGAGGTGGGCAGCTAGGTTAGGAAATCACCCAAATGAACTTGAGTGAATTGATTCTTCAGGTAAACAACACAAGAGTTTTTGTTATCCAGAAAAATATTTTGCAACCTTTCCCATGCTTGGTGTACTGTTGAATCTGGTTCAAGGATGGTATGGAGAAGGTCATTAGAAGTGGTGCCATAAATCCATTGAAAGACTATAGCATCTAAGCGTGTCCATAGCTCATGATCAATACTAGGTGCCACCGGCAAGGGGGTTTCAGATGGTGTAGGTGCCATGGATGGGGGGGTAGGATGTGTTCAATCACTTTGTATGCATGATAATGGATTTTAAAGAGCTCTGCCCATAATGAAAACTACCCTTTTTCCATATCAAGAGTGATAGGGATGAAGTTTTTGACATTATTAACGGTAAGAGTAGGGTGGAAGTCTGATTTTGCAGCCATTTAAGAGAGGGTAGGAGCAGGACTGATAAGGAAAGAGGAGAGGAGGGCAGTTAGGTTAGAATCAAAGGTGCTCTGATACCATGAAAGTAGAATGATCCTTACGTTTCTCAATAATTATGGTGAAATATATACAACCTTATTAGCTATGATTAAGGCTATAAAGAAGATAACTAAAAATGGATCTACATAAAAGGAATATGTGAGCGCCGGTTTCTGCCGGGGCCCAGAGCAAGGCTTGCGAAAGTCATGGACCGGGGACCGTACTTGGAGCGAAAGTGCAGTCTTCCTAAGGGGTTCCCTTAAGGAATGATACGGACTCAAAAGAGTTGCAAGGAGTCACCACCGGATGGTTCCGGATTGGTCCAACCGACCCATAGCATGAGTGCTAGTTAAACCCTTCAGAGATTGGGTTCAGGTGGTGGAGATCTATTCTATGAGTTTCTAAAATTAATTTTACCATTTTAGTTGGGATTAATTATCCTAAGCAGGCAAGCATACGAGCGTAAATGTAAGCATACAACGTGACATATGCATTGGCATTGCAAGGTTGCACGTAAAATGACATATAAAGCTATATGTCATTTAGCTGGCATGTCATATGCATGTCATGTGATATAGTGATAAAAGTAACATGGCATATGCATGTCATGTGATATAGCGATAAAGACGTATCATATGCATGATATGGCAACCTAATATGTAAGCACATATTATGGCAAATAGCATATGGTGTTATACGTTTTAACGTTTTTGATTTATTTTAGAGTTGGGCGTATAGCGTATGTGTAGCGTATGCATAATGCATGAAGTGTGTGACATGGCATATGCATGACATGTGAGATGAATGACATATCATATGCATGATATGTGAAATGGTGCATGACATGGTATATGTTATGACATGGCATAATAAATGACATACCATATGTATGGCATGTGAATGGTGTATGGCATATCATATGCATGATATGTGTGATGATGTAATACATGGCATATGCATGACATGTTATATGTATGACATACCAAATGCGTGGCATGTGAGATGATGCGTGACATGGCATATGCATGGCATGTATAGTAGAATGTGCTTGTGTCATGTGGCATGACATGTGAAATGATATATCATATGCATGACATGGTATAATGTATGGCATACGGTATATGCATGGCATGCATAGTAGTGTGTGCATGTGTCATGTGACATGGTATGTGACATGATGACATAGTATATTTAGGCAAATTTACGAACAAAAATAAAGGCCGGTGAAAAGGATTGAGGAAATTAGGGGATACACACGAGATATGGGGGATTAATTATTACAAGCCAATAAATAAATCTACCCTATTACATAAATATCCTCTCATACATATTTTGAGACGTTAAGTGACGTCCCCTCCTTCCCGGACACTATTCCTTACAGTTTTGCACGATCCAAAAATGCGGATGGATTAATATGCAAAATAAACAAATAAAATTCATTAGTAGCAAATGAATTTTGGATTTAATTGACTAGTCCAATACCATTTAAAAGTACGAACCAAGAGTCAAAATCCAGCAATTATTAGGCAATAATTGAAATAAGAAACACGAGCCAGATCGTGAAAATTCAATTTAATAAAAATAATTTTAAGCAAAATTATTTTATTTGATCATGAAAAAATTAATTGGGAGGACTATTATCACACAAAAATTACTGGAGATAGACCTACGACCAATTAATTCCAATCCTTTCAAAAACCGCATTTATACGAGTAAAAATAGCATTTTATTGTAAAAATTAATTTTGAGGCCAAAATTAATTACATGTAATTATTTTATGACTTTTCTAGAATACTTGAGCCACTGTAAAGCATCAAATACCACTGGATACGTCAAAAATACAGCAAAATATGATCCAAAATATAGTTTTTCTTGAAAAACGTGAACTATGCGCACCGCACGTCAAGCTATGTGCGCCACACATGGGCTAGGTGTGGCGCACATAGATCAACATGTGGCGCACATAGTTGATGAACCTGTACGAAAATAAATTCTATCAGTACATAAATGATCTACAGACAAAATCTAGCAACTTTAATGAAGACAGTACCTCATTTCGACCTCGTTTCGGCCTCTGGTTTGATGAACCAAACAATTAATTAAGCAATTAATTGAAATAATTAATTTTAAGGCTAAAATCAAATAGATCTAGATAATTTCTGATAGATCCAGAACCCCAAGTGCACAGAAAAGCTACTGAAGTCACTGGAACATTCAAAACTGAAGCGGTTCAGGTTGAAATAGGGTTTTTCTATGAAAACCGGGATCTATGTGCGCACATTGTTGAAAAACCGAAGCGAAAACTGAAATTTTTTCAGCAGAAACCCTAGATCCGGCCCCGATCTAGGTAGATCGGACCCAAAACCTGGTTTTTGCTCGTGGATTTGCATCCAAATCGTGAAAAACAATTTTAAAGTTAAAATTATTTTAGATCCAGCAAGTTTTAAGGCAGATCTAGGGCACCCAAGGCATGGAAAGGCCTTGTATGACCCTAAAATGGCCAGATCGGGAAGAAAACCGGAGAAAACCGAGGAGAAAATGTGAGTTTCTTTGAAAACCGAGGCCTATATGCGCAGTACATAGGCTTATGTGCGCCACACATGTGCTACATATGGCGCACATAAGACTATATGCGCAGCATACAGTCTCAAAAATTAAGCAAAACAGAAGGAAAATCAGAAAAATCAGAAAAATTACCTCTAGGCAGTGGCTTTCCTTCGTAGATCTTCTTTCCTTACGTGTTTTGGGAGCCTAACTAGAGCCAATTTATCTCTAATTACTTAAGAAAAATTAATTGTGTTTAATTAATTTTTAGGAGGATTTTGACAGAGTTTAGCATGCCTTTTAGGCAAATTCGGGATCCCTTTCAGATGACCCCTTGCTCTATATTTATAGAGCAAATTTTGGGTGTGAAAATTTTGTAATTTTCACCCGGATTTGAAAAATTTTAAAACTATGTGTGCCACATATAGGGCTATGTGCACAACACATAGCCTATGTGCTGCGCACATAGTCTTACATGCATAGCACATAGTTTGAAAACCCTCAAGTAGGGCCCACTACGGTCACTTTCGGGATGCGGCCCGAAGCATATAAGCGTTATTCATCATGAGGAACAACTTTGTAGAAGAAAGTTTTTCCAAATTCGGTCCCAAGAAGGCTCCCGACCAAACGTCTTTACTATACAATGTGCGTAGCCTATAGGGTTATGCGCTACGCACGTTTCATTTTTGCCTTATGCGCTTCGCCTCGTATGGGCGGAACAGAATGCGTGCCATATGTCCAGGAAAGTGCAAACGACATTTTGAGAAACTTTGCAGTTATAAGTTTTCTCAAATTCGGCCCTGAACATCGAGTTTTGCTAAATGGGCCCAATTTGGGCCTAAGAGGCCTATTAAGGCCAAAATATGGCATTTAGGATACCGTGAGTCCTGCCTCGCATAGTCACTAGTGAAAATGTGTTCTGTGCGTTTAGAACACTTAAATTTGGCCAAGTCAAGTGGTGGGCCCACCTGGGTACTATTCATGATGAATAGTACCCTTTTGGGCCCCATAGCATAAAAAGGGCCTAAGAAGTGGCAAATAGCATGCTAAGCATTTTGCCTCAAGTAAGGCAGTAGATAAGATGTGTTCTGTGTGTACAGAATGCATCAAAGTGGATTATAGTGGGAAGCGAGCCCTACTAGTGTTTAGCGGGCCCCACAACGTGGTGAGCCTAGAAAGGTGACATTCGGGATGCCATGAAATGTGCCTTGTGTAAGGCAGTAGCGAAATGTATTCTGTAAGCACAGAACACACAGAATAGGCTAATTGGGGAAAGCGGGCCCCGCCTGTGTACTATTCATAGTGAATAGTAACCTAGGTTCAAAATGCAATATTTTGCATTCTGTGCATCCTACCATGTGTAGGCAGGTGTGAAATATATTCTGTAAGTACAGAATACGCAGAATAGGCTAGTAGAGGCTGCGGGCCCCACTAATGTCTTAGGTGGGCCCCACAGCGTAATGGGCGCAGAAAATGGCATTTGCGATGCCAAGCGTTGTGCCTTGCGTAAGGCAATTGGAAAATGTATTCTATAAGTACAGAATACACAGAATGAGTTAATTAGGGGCAGCGGGCCCCGTTATCACCTGAGTGGGCCCCACAGCGTAGTGGGCCTAGAAGACGGCATTTGCGATGTCAAGTGTTGTGCCTTGCGTAAGGCAACTAGAAGATGTATTCTGTAAGTACAGAATACACAGAATAGGTTATTAAGGGCTGCGGGCCCCGCTTTTGCTAGTGGGTCCCACCTGTGCACTATTCATGATGAATAGTACCCAGGGCCAAAATGCAATACTTTGCATTCCAAGTGATTTGCTTTACATAGGCAATAGGGAAGGGTGTTCCGCATGCACAGAACACTCAGAATATGTGGTCGGTCCCGCCAGGCGCCATGGTGGGCCCCACCTGTTCTGAGATGTTCTATGCACCAGAACACACAGAGGAAGACACAGAGGCCTATGTACATAATCGGGGTCGATATCGAGGACTAAAACCGAGCCGAATCAACAGAAACCCGAAATTGCACGAGTGTGAAAAGTCAGGGTCAACATACACTTATTTTTATTTTTATTTTATTTTTATTTATTTTATTATTATTTCTATTTTTTCCTTTTCAAGATTATTTATGTAAGTACGTACATTATTATTTCTTTTTTGATTCTTTCCTTCTTTACCACATTTCTTTTAACTTTTTTTTCATTCACCCTTATATCTTTTTATATCTTATCATTTAAATTTGTCAAAATTTAATTTTCTTTTTCATTTTACCATATCATTTTTGTAAAGTTTTAATTCCAATTTGATTTAACCACTTAAAATTTATTATTAGATTCTCATAATACTTCCAAGTCTCCATGCTTATGTTACCTACTAGATTAATCATGTTAAATTCATCTAAGATGTCTCTACATCATAAAAAATCATCACCAACACAAAACCATCATCATTTCCTCCTTTTTAGAACCTTGCAATCACATTCTATATACAACTTCATCAAAACAATAACTATTTACATATAGACAAAATACATATCCAAATCAATTTCCCAAACATCATCAACAACCTACAAAGGGTTTAAGCACTTATAAGAATCTTCTTTTAACTCCTAAATTAACTTAAAATGATGGATTTGTGCTCCCAAAATTTTAGCAAGCTTGATTCATCTTCTAGGAGATTTTGCTTTAATTTTCCAAAGCCAAATAAACTTCTAATACTTCTTAAAATGTTTGGCTAAGTGAATTGTAAGTGTACGATTTCTATACTATGATTATTGCTCTCACAAGGACTTAAATTTACCCACCTGTAAATTAAGTTCAATATTTTTAAATAAATAAAAATTTAGCTTTGGTTTAAATTGCAAAATGAAAATAATCTAATTTAAAACTTGAATTGAACTCAATAAAAAAAATTTAGGCATTGATACTCTACTAACATTTAAGACAAACTTGTGTTATAGTTTGACTTTTGCTACCCTAAGATATATATGATAGCACCAACTTCTTTTTCTTAAGACTAAATTGATTAAATTCTTGTAAAATAGATAAATGAATTTCTCAACCCAACTACCTAATTTAACTAAACTAATATACAATCCCTAAGGGAATTAAATGTTCATGTAAATCTCTCTACACAACTATTTAATTTATATGATCAAATTCAACCATTCAAGTAATTCTCATTGATAAAGTTTTCAATTTCTCAATAGAAATAAATAGAAATAAACATGAAAAAAATAAACATCCATGACAAATAAAAAAATTAAATCAATAAATACAAATTCACTTATAAATGAATTCATATAACAATCCTTAAAAAGATTATTATCAATAAGACTTTAAGCTACAAATTAAATCAATAAATACAAATTCACTTATACAAATTCACGTGTAACCCTCATAAGACCAATATAATGTTGCAATCATGAAAATAAGGTTGCAAGCACGATAATAACTACTTTGGAATTTCCTAGCTTGAATAAGGTCATTACATTAATGAGATGATCATGATATCATCTTTTTCCTAATTTCCTATACTTCTCCTACACTCAAAATCTAAATTTCACACATTCAAGCAAATACCCATTAAAAAATAAAATGGATGTCATGAACAGTGATTTTACAAGAGTTTTACAAGAGTTTTTCAATTTTACAAGACCATTGAAAATACAAGCAAACCCACTAACATCAGTGATTTTACAAGAGTTTTTCAATTTTCCACCATTTTCCTCTCCATCATCAGTTTATATTTATAGATATAAAGGTAATTAATTAATAAATGGATTAATTAGCTTAATCAAAGTGTTGTTAATATCCTATTAATTCAGCTAGGATTAATTAATTTAATCGCCTAATTTAATTCCTAACCTATATAAGTGATTCTTTTTTAAAATAATCTTGAGGATTATTTGTTTGATGTTTTACACATCAAATCACTTTTTCTCTTTGCTTCTTCGACTTTACTAATGCCAATTCTTCTTTGTTCTCGCCTCTATATGCCCTTCTATTTTACTCCATGCTTAGATAAACCGTTCTCCACTCTTCATTTCCTTTCTCCAATCACTAGGGCCACCATTACTCTAACCTCAGCGGCTACTAAATTATCGTCCATGTTGGCGTTATCATGTAGAAATAGTTGCTTGCTAATTACTGGACTTATTTAGTTGCTCATCTTTTTCACACTCCGAAAAAAATCATTGTTTGATTGTTTGATCTTCGTTGAACTCTCAACACTTTACAGTTATCAATATCTCCCTGTTGGGCATAAAATTAATTTAGATAATTTGAATATTTCTGAGCTAACATTAATTAATTAGCTAAACTAATTAATTGGTCAGTTTTAGCTTAATTAATAACAAGCTTTATAATTAATTAGTTAAATTAACCATGGCTCAAGAGTAGTGGTATATGGGCAGTTTGAAGAAGTGGAGATGTGGGACATGGGAACGTGGTTAGTTGTTGAAGATGGTGTAAAGTTCCTCCGAGTACATAAGTGAAGAAAATTTAAGATAATGTGGACAATCAATCAAGACCAAAACACAACACAACACAACAAAAATACTAGAACTTCTTCTATTTCTCTATTTATTCAATTCAAGCACTGTTTCTTAAGCTTTTTTCATAATCTAAGTATTGTCTTTTATCTTTCGTTTAATACAAACAATTTCCTTAAAGCTATTCTTCATTTTCTTGTTTATTTTCACATTATCTTTAATATTTCTTAAGTTAATTCAAAACGAGCCATTTAATACGTTCAAGCGAATTGTCAAAGGAGCTTGAGAAACCACAATCGCCCGGTGCATTTATTGAGGTTTAACCTCTAGCATACCCTTAATCATTAATTTCCAAATTCGTGCCAAACAATTTTAGCACGCCCAGTAAGACCCACATGATCATGGCCCCAAAAATGCATAGTGCTTTAGGCAAAGAAATTACCGGATCTTAAGATTCGGAGGAAGTTCCTACTGCTATAGGACTGGAAGACATTGTTCCACTTGAGGAACAGGCTAAAAGAATTCCATCCCCAAGAAGAGTTCATGAAGAAGCCTTGGGGGCACCCGAGTTACAGAAGGGGAATCCAGAAATTACTGCCACTAATAACAAAGTGGATGTGGGCTCAGCAGAATTCATGGCAAAGTTAAGGAGGTTTGTAAGTGAAGCTTTGAAGGAGAGCATGGCTGTAGTGGCCGCTTCCTTGGGAAAAGTCATTGTAGAAAATTTGGAGAAAATGAGTACTAATGTGTCTGAGTTACGAAAGAAGATTCAACCTTCTAAAGCCATGGATAATTTATATTCTAATATAAATAAAGTGGTTGAAAAATTGAATATCCCTCATTCTCCATAATCTGCTTCAATCCAGGAGGTTAACTATCTGCCTCCCCCTCAAAGAAAAAACTCAAGTGGAGGGCTCGAGGGGCAAGGCGTTGCTGCTCACCTGAATAGAGAAGTTAGAGAGTTGTCAAAGGCTGAAAAAAGATATCTTCCCCCTCATAGGAGGGAAGATGGTAGCAAGACTCCACAAGGTAGGATAAATGGTAGGCCACCCATGTTACTACACAAGATTTTTTCCACTACCAATCCCTATATGCAACCGGATCAGTATGACATTGAGACACCTCTAGGCAGGGGCTAGGGGGGAAACATTCCAGGTTTGAATAGGCCTATTCCTCAAGCTGTTCAAGCACAAGATGCCATCAATATAGATGCTATAAGAGAGATAGTCCAAGAGTTATATGGGCTAGGCTTGAGATAACTAGGGCATCCTGAATTTCACAAGCCATATCCTGATGTTGTTGACAAGGATAATCCATATCCATGTGGATACAAAATCCCAGACTTTGCTTTATTCTCAAGAGAAAATGGACAGTCCTTTGTTGAATATGTTGCCAGGTTCACTATTTAATGTGGGGAATTGGTAAACTATGACAATTTTTACTTTTTCAGATTACGTCTATTTCTCAACTCACTGACTGGTATAGCTTTCACATGGTTCACTACTCTACCAAGGAATTCACTCCAGACTTGGCAGAACTTGGAATGACAATTCCATACTCAATTCTTCAGAGTTGAAACTAAGGTGTGCATGGCAAAATTATCAAGGGTCACTCAAAGAGTAGGAGAGAATACTGATTCTTTCATTGCCAGGTTTAAGAAGATATGAAACAAATGTAAAGTCTTCCTGCCAGAAGGAGAATTGATAAAGATGGCATAAAGAAAGATGGATATTGAACTTTGTAAGAAGTTCCAAGATATGGAGTTCAGAGATTTCTATGAATTGGCTGCAAAAGTCTCAGAATATGAAGAATTATTGTAAGAAGAAAATCAGAGAAGAAAGACTATGGGGTCATACTTTTAGGATATAGTGGAGCCTGATGTAGTAGTTACTAATGTGTTGAGTTCAGGCTCATTCGTCTATCCTTCATTGGTTAAGAAGGTACCAGATGGAAAAAGCAGGCTGCTTCTTCACAGTAGCCACAGTACACCTTTGAAGTTACTGAAATAGAAGAAATATTTGATTTCTTACTAAAAGAGAAGGTTATTAAGCTTCCTCCTGACCACAAGCTTCCAACAATAGAGAAGTTGAAAGGTAAAGATTATTGCAAGTATCATAATTCATGGACTCATAATACCAAAATGTGAAGTGTGATTCATGGACTCATAAGATGTTTAGGAATCTGATTCAAGACAGAATAAATAAAGGAGTTTTGAAATTCCTTGAGAAGGAGACCATGATGGTGGATGAGGATCTTTTCTCGATGCCAGTAGCAGCTACTACTATAGACCTACGTTCCTAGTTGAACAACAGTAGGTCTGAGAGGCAAATACAGAGAGGAGGACTGAGTCCCTACAAGCTGGGGATATAAATAAATGTGTTTGGACTCCTGTGAAGACATTCATAGGAAACAGGATGATTGAACATGAAAAGGCTCGTAGGGTAACTATTTAGTAAAAGTTAGGGACACCTTGGAATGTATGGAAGAGAGAGGATAGTGTTTCTACGTCATAGTATAAAAAGCAGTAAAAGAGAGTGAATGAAGAAAGGCAACCTTGATTTGTAGTTCCTCCACTTGTTCCTGTAGGTAGATGGCATATGTTATGCCATAAGAAGTTCCCTGAACCCCTGACAAGGATGCAAAAAAAGAGACTGCAAAGAAATAAATAGCAGAAAGAAGGAGCCTTCAGCCACGGAATGAACAAAAGGAAGATCAAAATTCAATTGAGTAGCTACTGAGGATGCTAAAGCCAAAGAAGAAGACACTATCACTACACAAACTAAGGAAGATAGTGGGTCATTTATAGTCAGAGGTATTTTTGTTCCTTTAAATCCTTTCGTTAATGTAATTACCTTACCATGTGGGTTTATGCAGAAGGATAAGAAGATTAAAGTTCCTGAGGTGCCTAAGGTTGGGACAGACATCATAAAGTATTATACTGGAATTTCAATTCAAGTATCCCATCCCTAGAAGCCAAAGAGAGTTATGTTTGAGAAGCTAGAGGAAGAGATGACTAAGCATATCAAACTCCTTTACATTAAGGTGAATATGAATGGACGGCCAGTGTCTAGAGTGCTTGTTGATAATATTTCAGCTATAAATATTATACCATCCACCATGATGCATTGGCTCAGGCGCATCGAAGATGACTTGATTGAGATAAATGTGCAAGTCTCAGCTTTTAATAGAGAAGTTTCTAAGACTCTGGGTATTCTTCCTGTGGAGCTCACAGTAGGGTTGAGCACTTCATTGTCATGCTTTTTCATCATTAATTCTAGTGTAAACTACCAAGCTTTGTTAGGGAGAGATTGGATCCATGTAAACTGGTGTGTCCCATCTTCTTTACACCAGTTTTTGCTGTTATGGAAAGGAAATGACATGGAAATAGTGTAAGCTGATGACAGGCCTTTTCAAATAAATTCAGATGCAGTGGATGCTAGGTTTTATGACCCTTATTGCAGTCCAATTAAATTTTATGGAAGAAAGAAGATTAGTGGACCTAAATTTATTTATATGTCAGAGGAAGATATGAAGTCCCTTCAGAAAAAGTCATAAGAACAATTGACACCTATGGACATCGTGCCCTATAGGCTGATAAGCCCAATCGTGACTATATAAAAGGTTAATGATTAGGTTCTCACTAAAGGAAAAAGCCGTAGCTGTAGTGGCTTCATGGAAGTGGGAAGTGTAGTGCTTGTTAGAATGGCTGGTGGTAGAAGATGAAGGTGTTTTTGGAGTCAAGGTGATTTTTGAAAATGAGAAGGATAATATGGAAGTGAAGGAGATCTAGATGGAAGATCTTAAGGAGGCTCCATATAAATTTGAGGATGAAGGTCCAACTGTGTTGGATCCATTAGAGGAGGTAAATTTGGGATCAACTGATACCCGAGTATAACTTATGTTAGTTCAACTGTGAACCAAGATTTAAAGCAACAAATCATAGCTTTGTTGAAAGAGTTTAAAGATTATTTTGCCTGAGATTATGATGAAATGCCAGGGCTTAGCAGAGATGTTTGTTGAGCATAAACTACATATTAAGCCTGAGTTTAAGCCATTCCAGCAACCACCTAGGAGGATGTCTAAGGAAGTGAAACTCAAGGTGAAACAAGAAATTGAAAAGCTGCTTAGAGCTAAGTTTATACAGCCTACAAGGTACGCATAATGGCTTTCTAATATTGTTCCTGTTGTCAAAAAGAATGGAAAGCTATGTGTATGTATTGATTTCAGGATTCTAAACTTGGCCACTCCAAAAGATGTATATGTAGTGACAGTGGCAAATGTGTTAATTGATGCTACTTCAAGAAATGAGATTCTCTCTTTCTTGGATGGTTTTTTCAGCTACAACCAGATTATGATTATAGAAGAGGACACTCACAAGATAGCCTTTTGATGTCCTAGTTCAATTGGAACATTTGAATGGCTTGTGATGCCGTTTGGCCTTAAAAATCCTGGTGCTTGATGTGTGTGATTATGCATTATATTTTTAGATGTTTAAGTGGTATTTATGCATAGATTTTATTATGTTCTGCTTTGATTATGTTATTTTTAGTAGAATTTGATGTGTGTGTTGAGCGTGTAGCCTTTGGATGACAAATAAGAAGAAACAAGAAGTTTTCATGCATGAAGAAGCAACTCCACGATCATGGACCTCAACTCCACGCTCATGGAATGGAACTCAAGGAGAAGAACCTACTGGATTTTTCCATGATCGTGGACTTCAACTCCACGATCGTGGACTTCAACTCCATGATCGTGGACTTCATGGAGAACTGCCTAAAACTTACTGGATTTTTCCACGATCGTGGACCTCAACTCCACGATCGTGGAGTCAAGACCAAAATCAAGGAGAAAAGATACTGGAGCAGTCCATGATCATGGACTTCAACTCCATGATCATGGACCGAGAATTATTGAGCAGAATAAAAGAAATCAAAAGTCAAGAACAGTGGGATCTATGGGAGAACAATACAAAAGACCATTAAAAAGGCATTCAAGGATAATGGGAGCTAAGTCAAGAGTCATGGGCAGAAAAGAAGAAAATATAAAATCATTAAAGAGCACTCAGAGATAATGGAAGCCAATTTAAGAATGATGGGAGAGAAAGAAGAAAATGGCAAGAAAAGGAAAAAGGGACTCCTCTACTTGAAGCCAGAAGTTGAGATGGTAGTGAGGATATATAGAAAGGGGCTATTGACTTCTAGAGAGATACGAGATTCTGAGTAGTTTGCTGCCTAGGGTTTTCTTCTATTCTTGGTATCTCTCATTTTTCTTGTATTCTTACTGTAAACCATGAGTGGCTAGATACCTTATTATAGGATTTGATTTCTGAATCCCTTGTGGGATAACTGTTTGTATTTATGCTTTGTTAATATTGCTATGAATGTTTAATTCTAAAGTTTGATTTTGGAAACAAACCTTTGATTTATGATTGCAATGAGAGTTGGATTATAAAATGCTTGTTCATTGAGAGATGTTCAATTATAAAGGTTAGTTTTCTGATTGATTACTTATGCTCTGTGATTGCAATGAGAGTTGAATTATGGAAAGCTTATTCATTTTGGTTAGGTCGGTATGTGAGAGAGATCTACATGCTCTTAATTCCTGTATGATTGTTAGATAGTCTCCATAATTGAAGGACCCTGAATGTGACTAAGGAATTCTGAAGATTAGAGTGAGATTCAGTTGATTTCACCTCGAGATAGGATTTTTGATGTTGTGGGATATCTTGGGTAGCAATAAGCACATGATGGTTATTCTAGCTTGGCGATGACGATTTCAAGTCCTATGTTCCTTATCAATTGTTTTACCTTTTATTCAAAAATTCATTTTTACCTTTCTACTTGTATGTCTTTACAATTAACTACTTCTAAATACCAATCTCTTATTCTCGCTTATACAAACCAGAAATTTAAGTAATGGTAGATAGACCGCTAAATCCTCGTGGGATCGATATCTACTACAATAATCTGTATACTTGCAGTAAAGTAGTGAATAAAACTACTATCATCACAACCACGATCAGTGCTACTTACCAACATGCAATGAATGTCATCTTTTATAGAATGATCGAGAAGATTTTGGAGGTGTACATTGATGATGTTATGGTTAAATCAAAGAGGGCCATAGAGCATGTAGAACATAGAAGAAGCTTTGAAACAATACGGGTGTACAAGTTGAAGCTTAATCCACTCAAATATGCCTTTGGAGTTTATGCTAGTAATTTTTTAGGTTTTTTGGTTCATATCAGAGGTGTCAAAGTAGATAGGAATAAGGCCAAAGTAATTAAGGAAGCTCGGCCTCTAAAAAATAAAAAGGAGTTGTAGAGATTCCTGGGATAGGTGAATTACTTAAGGAGATTTATATCTAACCTTGTAGGGAGGACCAATGAATTTTCAAATTTATTGAAGTTAAAAGAAACTCAGGAATTCAAGTGGGAGGAGAAACACCAACTTACTTTTAATAAGATAAAAAAGTATCTCTCCAGTTCCCTAGTAATGGTTCCTTTGAGGTTAGTATCCCTTTAAAATTATATATTTCTACCGTTAGTGAATCCATGGGTTATCTTTTAACCCAAGATAATTTTATGGGTCATGAGCAGACAATTTATTATCTCAATAGGCTCTTGATCATGAATGAAAGGAAATATTCATTGATTGAGAGGTTATGTTTAACTTTATTTTTTACGTGTACTAAGCTGTACTACTATTTGATTAATAATCGTGTGTATGTGATATCTCCTACTGATTTGATCAAGTATATATTAAACAGACCATTGATAACTGGAAGAGTTGAAAAATGGTGTTTAGCATTGGCATAATTCACTCTTATCTATTATCCCTAGAAATCAGTGAAGGGACAGGCCTTAACTGATTTCCTAGCTGATCATCCATCTATTGATTTACAGAGTGATGTTTATGAACTTCCAGTCTTTGATGGTCATAAGTAGCCTTGGGTTTTAAAGTTTGATGGTTTGAGCACAGAAAGTAGTGCGGGAGCAGGAGTGGTGATTACATCTCCAAAAAGGACAAAGACAACCCTGTCTTTTAATTTGCAGTTTGATTGCACCAATAACCAGGCTGAGTATGAAGCTTTGATAATTAGGTTGGAAATTTTGCTAGAACTAGGAGCTAAAGAGGTCTTGGTTATTAGGGATTCTCAGCTGGTTTTAAAGTAGCTCTCTGGAGAGTACAAATGTAGCAGCCTATCACTGGCTACCTATTTTACAGTAGCCATGCAATTGCTTGACTAATTTGAGGAGGTTTCATTCATGCATGTTCCAAGGGAGTCGAATTGGGAAGCTGATGAATTAGCACAATTGGCTTTAGGATTGAGAATGTTAGAGGATCTTACTCGTTAACTCATTATCATAGAGAAAAGGAGTCACCCATCTATTTCATAATGAGGGATCTTAGTGGAAAGTTTGAATGTTGAATTTAATTTGGCTGAAGATTGGAGAGCTGAATTTACAAAATATTTGGTTAACCTAGGAAAGAAGTTCCCTTATAGGGTTAAAGTATAGGCTTTAAATTATGTCTTACTTGAGGGAGAATTATATAGGAAAGGTTTTGATGGTCTGCTACTGAGATGTCTAGCCTTTCCTGAGGCAATGGAGGTCATGAAGCAGGTGCATGAAGGTGTTTATGGAGCACACCAAGCTGGTATCAAAATGAGATGGTTGATTAAGAGACATGGATACTATTGGCCAATGATCTTAAAAGATTGTATTTCTTATGCTAAAGGTTGTGTTCAGTGCTAGAAGTATGGAAGTGTTCAAAGAGTTTCAGCTAATAAACTGTTCTTAATTATGAAGCCATGACCTTTTAGAGGTTGGGCTATGGATTTGATTGAAAAGATTCATCCTGCTTCTTCCAAAGGTCATTCATTTATTATTGTTGCTACTGACTATTTTAGTAAATGGGTAAAGACTATGCCTATGAAGAAAGTAGAACAGAAATATGTAATTCAGTTCATAAAAGAGAATTTGATCCATCGATTTGGAATTCCATAGACCATCACTACAGATCAGAGAACAATGTTTACTGGAGAAGAGATGTGTGATTTTGCTAAAGATTATGGAATTAAGTTAATTAATTCAATGCCTCACTATGCTCAGGCCAATGGGCAGGCTGAGGCATCAAATAAAATTTTGATTGGAATTTTGGCAAAGATGCTGGAAGAAAATCTAAGAGACTGACATAGAATTTTATAAAAAACATTATGGGCATATTGCACCTCAAAAAGAAGCACAACATGTATTACACCTTTTGCTCTAACATATGGTCATGATGCTATCTTACCTTTAAAAGTAGTCGTGTCATTGCTAAGGGTGGCTGGCAGAATGGTTTAAGTCCAGCAGAATATACAGAAGCCATGCTAATGGAATTGGAGAATACTAATGAAGAAAGAATTCATGCTTATAATAGCATGTTGGCTCAAAAGAAGAAAGTCTCCAGAACTTATAACAAAAGAATTCGGAAGAAATAATTTATGGAAGGTGAGCTAGTGTGGAAGGTTATCTTACCATTGGGAATGAAGGGTAGAGAATTTGGCAAGTGGTAGCCAAATTAGGAAGGCCCTTTTAAGGTTTACCAAGTATTGAAAAGAAAAGCCTACTGGCTTGCTAACTTGGAAGGAGTACCTCATAAGAGGTACATTAATGGGGAATACTTGAAAAAGTACTATCCCACTTTATGGAAACTTTCACAAAGGTCTAGTGAATGAACATCAAGCCAAATTCATGGCCTTAAGTTAGTTATGCTTTACTAATTTGGTTTTTTTTTACATTCTTATAGTTTTCATGTTTTTTGTGTACATAGCATAAATGTAAATAATATGCAGGCTGTATGGCCGCTAGTATGATTATGCAGGTTGGCTTTATAAGCCACTATAACTATGTAGTATAGTAATGAAGTTGGCCCTATAGCCATTTATTTCTTTGTTTAATTTATAGCTAGTTTGCATCAATAAAAATTTTTTACAATAAAATTCCAGTAAAAATTAAGAAGGTTTGTTCAAACAGAGAGATAACAATGCATATCATAGTCCAGTAAGACAGTAAGGAGGAGTGAGGCCATACCTTAATGCTAATCTTCCTAATGTAAACCTGGTAAGCAGAACTAGATTATATATAAATGTAACACAGTTCTTATAGTTATAGCTAGGGTGTTTATGTGCAATGATTAGTGAGAGCCGAAATTGTCATCATACACATGGATCATTGGCCAAGCACAATGCAAATGCACATGGCTACTGCTGTAGTGATTGAGATGTAAAATGCATTCAAGAGCCGAGATTAGCATCACACACATGGATCATCAGCCAAGCATATATGGAATGAGTGGTTGCCATTATCAGAATGATGATATGAATGCAAATAAAAGAATTGAAGTAGTGTACCTATCTAAGTAAATGAAATAGGTGCTTCATGTAAAGATTAGGGGTCAACCCTTGCAGAATCAGGAATCATCAGGATAAAGTTAGGTTACATGTTTGTAAGATTGGAGGAATGCAAATCAGTTGGGGTAGACAGACTTACCAGATGAAGGTGGATGTAATCAAAACCTATTAAAAGCAAGTTCATAACAAATACTGTTTGACCATTACCAATTCTCAACAGGAAAGGATAGAATAATGTTTACTAACTCATGTCCATACAAAGGTAGAAGTAAAGTATCAGTTCACAAGTTCTTAAAATTAAAGTCCATACAAAGAAATAATGGGATTAAGGAAAGGATAACTAAATAAATCAGTGAAAGTTGGAGCTATACTGGTCTTTTAATTCCTTTAATTGGTTCAGGTTATGGCCACATCAGCATGGACTTTCTCTTGTTCCTTGTGGAGGGTGGTCACAGTTGCTTCATGACTCTGTAAAAATTCTTGGAGTGAATGAACTTGTTTTCTGGTGTGCTCATATCTAGTCTTTAAAGTGAGACCTGTAGCGATCAAATATTGTTGTCGAGACTTGAGACTAGTGATTCGGGCTTGTAATTCCTCTATCTCCTTCTCTATTTCTTCAAGTTGTTTCACAGAAGAGTCTACTTGCTCAGCTTGCTCCTGCCAGTCTGCTACACTATCCTTGTATTTTTGATGTTGAGTTTTAAAATATTGCAATCTACTGGAAAGGTGTTGATTTATTCAGTTTGACTCAGCCTATTTCTAGAAAAGCTCTACAACTCTAGCCTTCAAGATAGTTAGTTGTTCTCACACAGCAACAGTCTCTGTAGCTGAAATAAGATAGGCAAAAGTAGAAAGCAAACCATGTTATTGGTTTTCACTCAATAAAGTGATGTCTAAGGACCATGTCACTGAAAGTGTGACACGAGCAGCATCTACATCTACTTGACTCGGAGCAAGGCTTGCTTCTATGACTTCAGGAGGTGACTCAGCTAGTAAATCAAAGTCTATGGTTTCAATTGGAGACACTATCAAATGAGGCCGGATGTCAACAATGTCCTGGATACAAATCAGATTTGTCACTAGATGTGTCAAGTGAAAATATGAGGAAAAGAGCAAATAGGGGTGAGAAACTTACTGTAACAATAGAGGTACTCTCATTGGGCTTTGAGCCAGAATAGAGGTCATCCATATTTGTATATAGTCATAGAATTAAAAGCTTGAACTAGAGGGGGAAATGAGTGTATAAAGGAGAATTCTTACCTTGGGGTTGAATAGGAATATTAGCAAGGGTGGAGAAAGGAGTTGATCTAGCAATAACATTAAAGCCACTTGTACTCCTTATCAAAGTTCAAAGTTAGTAATGAAATGAGATAAGAGGAAGAGGGGAGTTATTTTCCTCTCCACTCGATTCTTCTAGCTCCTCCTTACTTGGTATGCTCTCAGATAGGTCTATAGGATCATCTTTCCTATCATCTCTAAGCTTAGGCCTGGAAAGTAAGGGAATCTGGCTAAAACGTCTAGAGGGAATTGATAAAGGTTTAAAAGTTAGCTTCTGCTTTTTCTGAGAAGGGGTGGCTGAACTAGAGGCATGTCATTTTCCTTGACCTATAATGCAAACCAAAGACAAGTTCATAAAATTGAGAAGATATATTTGGAAAGTAGTAATAATCAAAGGAATACAAAAGGGTACCTGGTGGTTGATTGAGAGACTGAAAGAGAGGTAGTGCTTCTCTGGTCCACTAATCCTCGAATGATGATATAGCTTTGGCATCCATAAGGAAAAGATAACATTGAAGAGGATGAAGCTGCTTGGTTAGAATTTCAACAGTTTTTCTGTTTACCTCCAAATTTGCTATCAGATTACTGTGGTTAATGGTAGGGATGGCTTGTTCAAGACCAAACTGTCTACTCCATAGACAGGGAAGATATAGATAAAAGGCCCCATAAGATGTGCATGGTTGGTGAGAAAAAGCATTGGCACCACCTGTCAGAAATACTCGATTCCTGGTATAAGCCAGAATAATCTTCTTGCTAATATCTAAGAAAGTATCCATATCATCAGAAAAGGTACTAAGCCAGAAAGGAGCAACAGGATCATTTCCAAAAATAGATAATTATGCTAAGGTACGGGTTCTTAAGTTGCAAAAGAAGGAGAACATCTCTAAAGACATCATGTTACATCTTCTTCAGATTAACATGAAGCAACAGGACCCGTCACATAAGAAGTGGAACCACTAAGCTCGGGGAAGTAAGCATGACCCTACAGTTGTAGAAACCATACGTAGCTGGAATAGAGGGCATCCAAGTTGGAAGAGCATTTCTGAAGATTCTGATATAATGCTCTAAGAAAGATAGAACCAAGGGCAAAGTGTCACACCAATATTTGTGACATGCCTTGTGTGTGCACTATATATTGATGTATATATGATCAATGAATGTGAGTGTGATATACAATATTAGTATATGTATGTATATGAATGTTAATTCTGTCATGAGGTTGTATTTCTTGATTATATTGATATGCATGACATATGAATGCGATGATGGAATGCTAAATGTGTTATGAGGACAGAGGATTGGTATTTTAGATGTTATGATTGTGTATTATGATTACATTGGTGGATTAGGTACCTTGAGAGTAAGTTTAGAATGGCTTATGGTGAAGGTTTAATTGTGGTACGGGCATACGGGTTACTGTACGGGCATACCAGGGATGAGGGGAGAGTGGCACTGCTCCTAGAGATTGTGCAAGCGTACCATTGGGTCGTATGGCCGTACCATTGCTCATAGGAAAATTGGTGCATCAGCAGCGCATCAGTCATTTTGCGGTAGTGTGGTCATACCAACGTATGGTACGATCATACCGAATGAGGCCTTTGGGTTAGTACGAGCATACAAGAATCCATACGGCCGTATGTGACTTAATTTTAACTTTTCAAAAAATAAACATTAGCTTTTTCTCACTTTTGCTTATCCCTATCTTTCCTAAACCCTTAGAGAAATAGAGTTTAAAGTTATTTCTTGCTAGGGAAGTGTGAGAGCTTGAAGAGGAAGGATAACTACCGATTACAGGTATACGCTAGGTGTCGTATTGCCATAGGTTTGTGCTAGTTGTGATGTTTTACTCTTTTTTTACTTTGGGACCTAAGTATGGTCTGGAAATGATGTCTTATGCTTATTGATTATGTGTTCTCCAATGTTCTCTCATGATGAGTTTAGCATATATCCTTAAAAGCATCATTTATGTATTCCATATGCATAGAGACATTCATGGCATGCATGAGGATGTATGAGGAAAAAAGAAAGGAAAAGAGAGAGATGATTGTAGAGCTATATGCTCTAGACATACTGGGCCATACAGATGATGGATTCCCTCAAGGAATCATATAGTTTAATGCCCTCCTACTGGAGATGAGTCTCAAGACCTATAGAAAAGAAATGGGTTTATAGAACCACACAATTAAATGCCCTCCTTTGGGAGATGAGTACCAGTACCTATAGGGATCCAATATATGAGAGAATTATGTATAATTATCCAAGAAAATAAGAGGGAATGTAAAGAAAAGAGGATGAAGGAGTTTGCATAGTATGATTGTATTCTAATTATACATATTAGGAAAGGCAATGTGTTCACTTATGCTTATTATGATGATGATTGATGTTAAATGTGATTGAAATGATTGTGAATTAGGATGTTGTTTTATCTTTATTCATGCTTAAGTATGGTTATGATTTGTGTGTACGTATATGTCTATCTAGCACCACTGAGTTTTATACTTAGTGTTTATCATTTGATGAACGTAGGTGTTGAGTCTTCAGGTGAGCGTTCAGAGAAGTGACCGATGGGTTTAGTAGAGAGTTGGATTTTGTGACGATCTTATTCTCGAAGCAGTACTTAACGTTTGAAGCATGCTCCTACAGTTTTGTTAATGTAGTTCTTATTGGTCATAGAGGCAGTAGTTGTTATTGTATTCTTGGTGGTGACACTTTTAAAAGGGTGTATATGTACTTGTATTGAACTCTAATGTATAAACTAGAGCAATGATATGTATATATAAGAGTTATTTACCAATCTTAATTGCTTGAATGAATGAATGGATGTCCAGGTCATATTAAATGATATTTAACATACGCCACGCTGCGATCCCTTTTCACCACTAAATACAATGACGTGTACCCATACGATTTAAGATAGGTATTAAGTATGTACGAATCCCTTGTAGTGTAAGTGACGGTTTCCTTATAGGGGATCATTGTTTATGCTATAAGAGCATGTTACTCTAGGTATGGGCTGGGTGTGACATAAAGTTAGCACCAGCAGCTAATGCACGAGCCAAATCTAGGTATTCAATGCTAGGTTTGCCACTACTTAAGCAAAAAATGTACTTGAAGATAAACATAAATTGATAAGTTATAGTGAGTAAAAAGAATTAGTAACCAAGGGTTAGAAAGTGTGATACCTGCATAACAAAACCCATAGGAAATAGGTATGCTCTTCCACTCTGGGGGGGCCATTCTTACAGGATCGATTCTTAATCATGGAAGAATAAGCAGTATCCTTTATAGATTTAATAGCAATGCTTGGCTAATTTGATAAGGAAGAATCAATGAGGGTGAAACATTCATCTCCCAAAATAGGGAGGCCAGTGATCATAAACACATCATTGAGTGTTATAGAGACATATCCAAATAGGAGTAAAACATAATTGATATCTAGGTTCCATAAGCGGAGCAGTGTCTTGATCAAGTCCTCTTCCAATTCAATGACTTGGGTAGACAGCTCTACTAACTCTAGGATACCCATCTGAATCCAGTCGTGTACATAACAGGGCCTTAGTCGGGAAATCCATTAAAGCCATTCATCGCTAGGTCGAGGCCAAGGTTTCTTGATGGAATGCATTTTGTAGAAGGTGGTTTTTAGTTGAGGCAGGCTAACTGGAACATGGACATTAAACTGATATGAGAATGGGAGAGGATCAACAGTGAGTTTTCGATCATCCCCTACGTATAAAGGGGTTAAGTAGTCTTCCCCAGTCCTGAAAAGTGAGAACAAAATATAAGATGTGATGTAGAAACATATAGGGCATATGGACAGAATAGCAAGTTTGGTACTTACAAGAAAATAATGCTAGGTGGAGAAGATAGATCGGGTGATGGGAAGTCAATAAGGAGTCGGTGCTTCAACATCTGCCGGTCAGTTTGTTTAGTTTAGTAATCCAAGTTGGTTATAGAAACAAATAGAAAATTGACGTTTCAAAGGTACCTCTAGAAGGCCGGCTTATGCAGGATTGACAGAAGGAAAGTTTTATCTTGATACTCAAAGGGACTACACAGATTCTTGTAAAATATGAGATTGGTAATATAGAGGTTGTCTCATCCATTGAATCTCATACTATGAAAAATTACCTGCAGGTCAGTATTCAGTAGAGCAACAGGTTGTTGAGGTGATGAGCTGGATGCCATAGCTGAGGAAAAATGAAAGAAGGATGCTTAAACAAGTGAGAAGGAAACATTTCAAAGCAATTAATATGCAGTTCAAAAGGTATTGTGTAAACAAGCTTGTGCATGCAAAGGTATGTAGTTTCAGGGATCATTTTGCTTATGTTTAAAGTGTTCTAAATTTATATGAATTCCTCAGTGGGGTTTATTGTCAATTTTGTTTTTTCTGTTTAGATTTAATTTAGATTTTATGATTTGTTTTATCATATTGCTTTGTTTTGCATTTTGAATTTATGTTTCATTTTGCTTTGTTTTAGATTCCTTGCATATAATTAATTTAAGCTATGGTAGTTAGTTGGAGTTTTTTAGATTTTAAAGTTTAAGTTTTTATTTTGTTTATCTTAGTTCTATAGAATTTAATTTTTAAATTTTAGTGGATATAGGCAAGGTTCCTCAAGGTTTCATGTTGTTTTGTATCTAGTGAAAGATGTGGAATTTTTGTTTCTCACATTTAACTGAGTTTTAAATTTGAATTTTGAGTTTGTATAGTTTGTTCTACTCTAAAGTTTGTCTTAGGAATTAGTTAGAACTGTTTTAATGTTTTATTTTACGTTGTTTTTAGTTTATCATTTTTATTTTTATTTATTTATTTTTATTTTTATTTTATTTTTTATTTTTATTTTTATTTATTTATTATTATTATTATTAGTATATCCCCATATTTGTTTGTTATAGTTTTATTAAATATCTTTATATATATATATATATATATATATATATATATATATATATATATATATATTTTTTATATATATATCACACAAATTTGGGGGTATAATATTAATTTTATTAATATATAAATAAATATAAAT
>CANYBF010369558.1:0-23665 GCA_948192965.1 Dalechampia spathulata
GAGCTGTCCACTCTCATTCGGGCTGCTAGAGTACTTTTCCATTGTCACAAAGGGCAGCGTATGAAGACTAAAGCAATCAAAATTGCTTTCCTTGCTGTTATTTATTATGTTTGGAAAGCACGAAATGTACTTATTTTTGAACGAAGGTCCACCTCTTTATTAGATATTATAGCTAGGATCAAAACTGATGTTTATAGAATCTTGCACATATTATACCCTCAGTCTACATTAGATTTTTGAGGCTCCTTGTTGGCCTTTTTTTGATTTTGTTTTGTTGTTGATGATCCCTGCTATTCTTGTAAGTTGGGGTATGCCCCTCCTATTGATGTATTTTTCTCTTGGTTAATACAATTTACCCTTTAACCAAAAAAAAAAAAGAATAAGAAATGATAAAATGAAATGAATTCGGAGTAATAAGGACATAGTATAGATAGCTAATGACAAAACCTCCAAATAATGAGACAAATCCTAAATGATTTCTTAATCTAAGAATTTGAAATACACATAAAGCAACATATGAGAGATTGCACAAGAGGTAAAATATGTCAATGACAATGAGGGATAAATTGACAGTTAACCCATGAGACAATGGCAGAAATGATCATTGTGAGCACAAATACAATATATTGTATCATAAATTCATATCCTATTTTAATTTTGGGAATTGAGAATTGTTTTCTGCCTAGACAAATAGCTAGGGTAATAACAAGAACAGATGTTAGTTCTGTAGCCAACTTACCTTCAAGTATTGATAAAATTTTACAGGAGCAAATGAACAAAAGAAGCACCATAGGGAATTTCCTAGGCTACTTAGGAGACCCAGAAATGAAAAAGCTAAATCACTTATCCCCATTTGAGGTCTAATTTCGGTTTGCAAAGATGGCTGGAGTGGTTCTCCAAATAAAATAAAAATATATATATTTAATTATTTAAGATATATTTTAGTTTTATTTTATTCTTTTTTCTCTTTTAGAATGCAACAAACTCTCCTTTAAAAAGAAAATTATTTTATATTTTTTATTAAATTTATGATAAGTGTCAATAACCAAATAAGATTTAGGATTGTGATGGGTAAAAACAACCCTAAGCTTGTAACCAAAGACACTGCCGCCCCGACACTTCCCCTCCATGGCTTGTCGACTCCAGCGCTGGCCACCAATATATCTTTTGATCAAGGTATGTTCACATTATTTGCAAAGCGATAAAGCTATAGAACTTTGATGTTAATGTAGCCAAATGGCGCAATTTTATTTTTTAAAATAAAATATAATTTATTTGATTATAGAACTATTAATTACATATAGATATCAAAATCTTTAAAATAAATATCAATACCTTACTAGTCATAATTTATACATTAATTATAGATTTGCTAATAATTTTAAATAAGCTTTGCATGGTTGTATTTATATACTGTTATCCAACTGCTTATTTGATCAGAATTACCTTTATAATTCATATAATCCTGTGTTTCTTATTTATTGCGGCCATTGATTCTAGACATTCAGTTCGTCTTTCATGTTTACCTGTTGATTATATATATGTGTTTACCGTTTATTTTATCCGGTTGATTTTTTTGTTCTACATATGATAATTGAAATTAGCCTATGGCTGTGTTTTTTCTATCATACTATTTTTTCTATTCATGTTCGTAGATCTCTAACAGCCTGTTGTGAAGTCTGCTTTCATGCGGTGATGGTTTGGGCCACTTGAATTTTCAAGTGGTATTTGTGATCGAAGGAGGATGTTTATAGAATTCTCATGTCAACTTGGGTGAATGCCATTGCTAGTCAAATTGATGTTCATAAAAAAATCAAGTTGAATTAATTCTCATGTCATTATTTTTTTCCGCTAACTTGTTTTGATTGCTTTACCAGAGATCAATAGGAGTATTCCCCATGACAATATGAGGAGAAGCTCCTCCAAATTTGAGGCGACTCTTAAAGCTATTTGCACATACTCGCACTTGGACTTAACCTAAGCACTTCTATCTTTTACAACATCCTGAAATTTTGGTATTTTTTATGATTTATACTTGATTTTAGGTTTTCCATTTAAGCTATATATATACCATTCAACATTATTCAACATTATTACGTCGTTTTAATTGCAGCATGGATGCTATTTTCCACAAGTGGATGTTGTGTTTCTACACAAATTAGTTTTGGGCTGCCTGATATATTTATGTGCAAGCATCCGTGGGCTACCGCATCCTTAATAGTGATATTTATGCATGCATGGTTTTACTCGTGTTTTGGCATATCTATTTGTAGTAGAAATATGCCTGAGCATTCGATTGGACACTTTGGAGAAATTACAGATTCCATGATTACATGTTCTCTTGCAATATTCATCCGATTGTCAGCATGCTGAACTGATAATTCTACAGTTTTGCCAATAACCATGGTTTCTGCTTCATTAGACTCTTTTACTTCCTACCCAGCATGAAAATATTGCCTTAAAATGACCTTTTGAGTCTCTCAATAGTCCCACCTATTGTTGCCAGACATAGGTTTATCTAAGGAAGAAGCGCCTGCCTTCCATTTCAATTGATTAAATACCAGTCAGTTTCCATTGATTCAATAGCCATGCAAGGAAATGAGCTATCGACTGCTGAAATGATCTCGAATAATTTGGCAGCATCAGTTCCTGTATTATTTGTTGTATTTGTTTCTTAAATGGGTTTTTTATGGTTTTTGAATTGGTACCCAACCCGGAAAGTTTGCGGTGTACCAGTAAATTTTGGGGAAAAAATTAATGGAAAAAAATAGAGATCTGTTTTTTGTATGGATCTGTTTTATTTTCGGTTTGGAAATCATTCGAAGGCCTTGTATAAAAATTTCATCTTAATGAAAAATACTCTGTTCCCTGCAATCAAGGATGTAAACATTCTTTGATCAAATCTCATAAATCTTGGTGTTATTTCTTTTTGTTTTATGTTTGTATGTTTGTGCGGAGCAGATTCGCTTATTCCTAACATTATTGAATATGGCTTTGTTTCTTCCTAACCATATTGACCAAAGAGTTCACCATATTTTCGTTGGAAAGAGTCAGGGGCAAAGCTAACCCATTGATCAAACAGTTCATGAAATGTTTGAAGGTATCATTCACCACCGAGAATTCCACCAAGAAAACAGCTTACTTACTCCGAACCTTCCATGTAAAAGATCAATGTAGGAGAAGATGGTTGACTTCCTCCCAATCATTCAAAGCTGCCAAAGAAAGATCCATTAGTGAAGCATTCTAGTCATTGTAATCAAAACTATTACATCGATTAATAATTAATTTTAATTTCTTTTTACAGATTTCAATTCGATTATTAGTTTGATTAAGTTTTTTGGATACCCCTGCAACCCATTACTTGTACGAGGAGACTCAGAGGGGGCTTCACCCTCCAACCTTAGGGCAACTAATAAATTTAGTGTGTAAAACCAATTCATATTTTGGTTAATTCCTGAAAAACTAAAAGTTTATGTATAATCTACATGAGTATTTACTTTGATCACCATTAAATAACATTAAATTTTTATATTAACGTTTAACAACCTTGATGAGGATGATTTTTAAATGTTTGAATCATTCTTTTAGTATATTAAAATATAAATTTGAATCATGAACCTAAATAAGTCAAAGTTGTTGATCAAAAAGCAACAACTCACGTCAATTAAGTAATATCATTTATTTAAATTTGACAAAACTTCAATGAAATGTACATCTTTGGTGCGGAAAGTTTCATCGTAAATTTTTTTATTAATTAAAACATAAAATTCTAAAAAATAATTAATTTCTTATATGTTTAATTATTTCCTGTAATATTATATTTGAATTAATAAACAAATCTTGTTATTTATGATTTTAAAATGTTTTTAAAAATGTGTCATTCTTGTTTTAGGAGCATCAAATCAATTATATATTTTCTTATTTATGATTTTATTATAACAATTTTAAAATTGATTTACTTTGAGAATTATAAATATTATAAGTTAAATATTCATTTATTGACTATTACACCTTTTGATAAATAATAATTCATAACGACCTATTCAAAGTTTGACAAAATTAATATCAAGTAGACGGTTGTAGAAAGTTAATAGCGTATTGGATGATTTGGTTCGTGTATATAAAGGAGATGAACCTTATAAGAAAATTGCTTATTTTCTTAGACAAACAATTAATTTTTTTTAAAAAAAATGATGTATAAAAAGAGCTTATTTTTTCTTTGTATGATTAATTTATTTTTCTTTCTTTTGTTTTCGTCGTCATCATCTCATGTTGTATCGGGTAGATCATCATTCATGACACACAAACCCAGTAAGTTATTTTAAAACTAAGCTAAATTTATAAGTTGAATCCTCAATTTTAACATGCAGTTGTTCAAAATTTTACTCTATTTTTATACGATTTAATCACTTGTTTCTATTGCAGCACATACGGTTAATGATAAGCAAATCAAATTTAATGAAATGAAACTCCAAGTTGGGGGAAGTTTTTCAAAACGAGCACCAATGGGTCATGTACCAAGTTGTCCTCTATGCTAATAAGAATGTGATAGATCCAATTCTATATTTAAATATCGAGAGATATTATATTTATACAGGAAAATAAAAATCATATCATATATGTTTATATATATATATATATATATATATATAGAAGTGTAAACGATAATGTTGTATTTCATATGATGTTCAAAGTTCAATTTTTATACTTTTTACGGTTTTAGGTTTTGAAGAATTCTTCCTTAGAATTCTCTACCAAGCTTTCATGTTTTGTGCTTCATTAGACTCTTTACTTCCTTCACGGCATCAAAAATTGCCTTAAAAATGACCTTTTCAGTCTCTCAATACCCCACCTATTCTTGCGGGACCTGGTTTATCTATGGAAGAAGCCGTCTACGTTCCGTTTCAATTCATTCAATACCAGGCAGTTTCCGTTGATTCAATAGCCATGCAAGGAAATGAGCTATCGACTGCTGAAATCCAGAATGTCATCCTTCTAAGGATGATCTCGAATAATTTGGCAACATCAGGTTCTGTGTTATTGAATATTAATTTGTTTCTTTCTAACCATATTAACAAAAAGAATAAAGAAGAGAAGAGTTCACCATATTCTCGTTGGAACGAATAATGGGCAAAGCTAACCCATTCATCAAACAGTTCACGAAACTGTTAGAAGGTATTATGCACCACCAAGAATCCACCAAGAAAACAGCTTTCTCCGAAAATTCCACGTAAAAGATGGTTGTCTTCCTCCCAATCTTTCAAAGCTACCAAAGAAATATCGATTAGTAAAGCATTGTACTCATCTTCTTCCCATACGAGCGACGGTCTCCTCCGTTCTAAATTCCAGTACCATATCCCATTCGTTCTCCTACCCATATCATTAATAACTCCATCTTGTTTTCTACTTAATAAATCCAATTATAAATATGAATTTTTTTATTTTTTAAATAAAAATTAAGGAATCCTGTTAATATAGAAATTAAGCAATCCTATTAATATAAAAATTCTGGCTGATTTTCTTATTTTATTTTTAAAAATTTAATCTGATTTATTTATATATTTTATGTGAACATTATACGTTTGTTTAAAATAAAATTTTCTAACGTTTTATTTTTATATATTAGTCTGAGCTATTTATATATTTTATGTGAACATTAATGTTTCTAACTTTTTATTTTTAATTTGATGATACCAAAAATAAATAAATTGATACTTTTTCAAAATAAGATTGTTTAAAAAAGTAAAAATCATTAAATTAAATGAAAAGATTTTTTTGAAAAATTGGGCCTTAAACCAAAATTTCAAACATCTATGAATATAAAGAATTAAATAAAAAAAAAAGATTATATTTGAACACTGTATAAGACCATTTTGGCTTTCTCCACGTACATGCAGAGGCTATTATTTTGCATGGATATGTAAATCACATTTTACTGTCTCTACTTCCCCTGACGAATATCTTCGGTATAAAATCGTAATGTAATGATCAATTTAAAACCTTTTTTTTTTATTTCTCACGTATATTTTAATATTATTTTGATGGTTATAAACTTATAAAACATCGAGAGATCTTTTTTTCATAGGTAGACAGGGGTGGAGCCAGGAATTCAGCAAGGGGTGCTAAAAATTTAAGCTTAGCAAGGGTTGAATTAGAATATTTTATCCGAGGCATTTTTTCGAGCTGGCGATTGAAACTCATGCCAGGGTGTCGAGGTAGATCCAAAAATTTAATATGTTGCATCTTTCTTGGCGCTATAATTAATGTAATTTATTTATTGATTAATAATCTATTTTTTATGAGTCTTACCTAAAATGAAGACTTGAACCAATTCAAGAGCCTTTCCTCACAGTTCTCTAAATATATAATAATAACTATAATAATTTGTCATAAATATGATGATATACATGACAAACTATTATGATTAAGATATACTTAGAGAATATATGAGTTATATATGGATCAAATTTTAAAATATGTATGAATTATGTACGATTAATATGCTATCAATGTAAGACATAAATTTTTTAACAGGACAATTTAGTGGATTCTCATAATTTTAATGAAAAATCCACTAAACGAGAATTAAGGTTAGTAATATTTTTGACTCATACTAAAATAAAAATTACTTTTAAGAAATAAATAATAAATATGAAAATTAACTAGCAAAAAAAATTAAAAGTATAACAAATTCAATTAAATTAAAAATATAATAAATATAATTATATTTCATTCTATTAGTACAATCAATTAAGTAAAATAAATATTATACTTTAAGGTAAACTAATTACTTTAATGAAATTAACCTAAATTTTAAGTTATTATTTAATTAATTTTTATTTTTCTTAAATATTTATTATTGTATAATTAATTTACTTAATTGATAAATTTTATTAACAATAAATAAAGTATTTATAATTTTATTAATATTATAAATTTAACCTTTCCAAACTTATATTAATCATAATATAATTTAACATTTCAATAAAATAATTATATGATATGATCATAATTAGAATAAATAATTAATCTAAAATAATTAAATAATATAACTATTATCACTTAAGATAAATTAATAATTATTAATTAAATTATCATATATTTTTAGTTAATCTAATATAATTATTTTTAACCCAACCCCTTATATTATTTTTAACCCAACCCCTTTTCCAGCCCTGTCTACCCCTCCCAAGCCCAGTAGTGGCTCCGCCCATGGGTAGACAAGTCTTATTCATAGATGAACATGTTCTCATAATAAGAGCAAATAAGTCAAAGTTATTGCCCAAGGAGCAAGTCATAGCGTGAATTAATTATAGTTCATCTTGAAAAGGTTAATAACTTTTATTAATTTTTTCAAATCACTCTATTAATCATGTTTAATTAATATGAAACTACATAATACTTTTAATTAATAAACACATTTTTCAAAATCTAATTCAAGTTCCCAACTTTAAGTGCCGACAACATTGTTGAATTTCATACACACCACTGATGATGGAATTAATTATGGACCGAGTCGTTCATGATCTTCAAGTAACTCGATCTAAAGAATTTTATGTTCAATTTGAATAATTTTTTTATTTTCATATTTAAATTGATTTTTAAAATGCGGCCTTTATGAATGATTTTTATAAAAAGGAAAAATTATATGAATAACATTTTTAACATATGTAAATCATATCTACCGTTAAAATATAATAACATACAAGGGCTAATGTGTATGCTTTAGCTATATTTATATTCTTTAGTTATTATAGTTGTGATAAGTAATTCTCATGACTTAAATCAAATAAATTTCTTATATATCTCATAATTTTATATTAAAATAAATTATAATTAATAATAAATTAAGTATTTAATATTATAATTTATAATGCAAACTAAATATTTTATTAAAGCTTAATAAATTTAAAGTATCAAGTATTGAAGGAAGTACAAAAGGTGATGTGTGTATATATTGTAATAAAAAAAATGTTTATGAAGTGAGGACTAAGTAAATAAAAGATCAGCAATAAATAATTGTCGGGGTAAAATTCTTGAAATAGAGATCAGTAAATTTTTTTTACTGTTTTAATTTTCAGATTTTTTCTATTTTGATGTTTGAATTTTTTTTAATTCAATATCTAAACTATCACATTTGTCCTTTTTTAATGATCTAAACATAAAACAAATATATAAAATGACAATATTATCTTTTTTATTCGAAATCTAATATCTAAACTTGGGTTTATCCAAAATCTTCATAAAATCTAACTCAACAATATATAAATACGAATACAAAATATGGTATACATATAGACATTCTTATCAATTCTTATAAAAAAATCATAATTTAGAAAATGAGTATTAAAAAAAAGAAAAAAAAAGAAAAATTTATTATTTATTTGTTTATGTGCTTCAATCATCAATCATAAATACTTAATTAATATTAAAATTAGAAAAAGAATTTAAGTACCAGAATTCAAAATTTTTTATGGAAATAAGTTTAGACTGATATAATATCTAAATAAATAAATATTTAACAAATAAAATTAGGGATAATATTTCTGAGAAATCCAGTAAAAAATGAAAGGCATCATCGAACATTGATTCCAAGTTTAAATTCCTTTTGGAGGCCACAAAATAAATTAGAAAAAATGAAAGTTTGGCTATTTTTCGATCGGCCTTTCATGCAACAAAAATTCATTGATTCATATATTAAAAATCTTGAAATTTTGAGGTAAAAACCACTAATAACTAAGTTGTTTGATATTATTATTTAGGTTGAGAAAAATATATTCTAAATTATTTTAAATTAATTATTTAATATTTTTAAATTTTATAGATTGTTATTCTAAATTGTTTTAAAAATATTTATTAACATATCTTACTTTACAATAATTTTTCAAAAATTATTCAACATGTTTTCTTTAATGAATTATTAATTTTAGTTATGCATATTATAATTAAATTAGATAAATTTAATTATATTCTAAATTAGGTTTAGATTAGGACTAACTTGATTAACTTAGATAAAAATTAAGTTATTAACTTAAATTTAATTATTCAAGATAACTGTAATATAAAAATCAGAAATGAAAATGATGGGATTGAAAGGGAAGAAAATTTGACCAAGATCATGATAATAAGATGATTGCTACAAAATGAATAGATATGGAGTAAGATAAGAATTATTTGATTTGAAATTATAAAGGATAAAAAAAAAGTAAGTTAAGTTGATAAATAGAAATGAGAAGAAAACGAAGAATGGATAAAACAACTTTACAACTAAATCAATAAGCTAATAGAAGAAAAATTAGAACTTCAATATAAAACAAAACGAAATAGATAATTAATCACTAAAATAGGTTTAAGTAATCAATTTAATATGAAAAAAGATAATATATTAAATAATTAATAGTTTGTTATAAATTAATTATTAAAATCTAATCATTTATAAATTTATATTATATATCTTAATATGAATGAATTATCCAAAATATCAAGAGTATAAATTTTAAATATTACTAATTTTGTAAAGATTATCGAAAATTTTTATAAAATATTATATACACTTTGATCATTTCATTTTTTTAGCTTAAAAATATAAAATAATTTTTTACATTATCAAAGAATCAACAATTTTTTGTCAAATTAGGTCAAACTTGGTCAAATTAGTACTAATGTTAACAAAATATTCTAAAAATAATAAAATGAAATTTGTCATCATATAATTACCACCATATCCCGACATGTCTAACCAAAGTCAACCAAAAATTTATATTTGTTCTTTGGGAGTATTGAAGAATTGTACCAGTTAGACATCTTTGAATCTCCTATATCAAGTAAAAGTTCAATACCATCATCACACATTAGAAGCTCCATAAGATCACCGAGAAGCTTCTTTCTTTCTTCTTGTATACCAAACTGATCCCTCATGTTGTCCTTTTTTAGTTTAAAAATATAAAATAATTTTTTACATTTTCAAGGAATCAACATTTTTTTTGTTAAATTAGGTCAAACTTTGTCAAATTAGTCCTAATGTTAACAAAATATTCTAAAAATAATAAAATGAAATTTACCATCATATAATTACCACTATATCCCGACATGTCCAAGCAAAGTCAACCAAAAATTCTATTTGTTCTTTACGATTATTGAAGAATTGTACCAGTTAGATATCTTTCAATCTCTTATATCAAGTAAAAGTTTAATACCATCATCACACATTAGAAGCTCCGTAAGATCACCAAGAAGCTTCTTTCTTTCTTCTTGTATACCAAAATTGATCCCTCGTGTTGTCATTTTTTAGCTTAAAAATATAAAATAATTTTTTACATTATCAAAGAATCAACAATTTTTTTTATCAAATTAGGTCAAACTTGGACAAATTAGTACTAATGTTAACAAAATATTCCAAAAATAATAAAATGAAATTTTCCATCATATAATTACCACCATATTCCGACATGTCTAACCAAAGTCAACCAAAAATTTATATTTGTTCTTTGGGACTATTGAAGAATTGTACCAGTTAATCAAAGTCAACCAAAAACTGACCCCTCTTCGAACCAGACAACATCACATATAATAAGAACTTGTACTCATCAAATGTTGGGTGTTTCACCTTACCAACCATTTCATACAGTCTTTCACATTCTGCAAGAATTTTATTAGAAGCATCGGAGGGCCACAATCTTCTGTTCCCAATCCAATCTTGAAGCTGAAAAAGGATAAAAAAAACTAACTACAATGCAGCTTATATATAAAGGTTCTTGCTTTCTAAACAAATGGAAGAGAGATTATCAGAGACATAAAAGGTTTAGTTGTCTTATCTAACTTCGACTCATCATACAAGTGACTCATTCCAACTTTTAGATCATTCTTTTTGTACCCAGTTCTCAGGCAAAAGTATATCTACAAGGAAATGTGGAGAAAAGATTTAACAAACTAAGCAGGTAATCAATTGAGCAAGAAAACATAGATGACTACCTGTTCCCATTTGGAAAACAGTTTGCGCCCATTACGAATCTGAGAAAAAGAAACAAAAATGCTCATTCAAATTGAAAACCAATCAAATGAACATGATGGTAAAGCCTATTTACCGGGAATGCAAACTAACCTCAAGAAAAGCATGAATGTTTTGCAAATTGTCCTCCCCTTCATAAGCAACCTGAAATGAATGAAGCAACGATATTCAGCATGAGAGAAATATTCTTGAACAAATCCCAAGAACAACACCGATCAAAACTACATAGATATACTGATAGCATTACTGAACAAATTATACCTTCTTCCTATGTTTGAGTAATGTCTGCAGAATGTATTTTTTATGCAGATGCTCCAGATGACACCTTGCTCCAACCACCAGAGAGGTAGTCGAAGGAACACCTTTACCTACCAGATCCCAAATCTTGCATATGCTAGATTCTTTACCATCATATGCGTCTTTGAAAATGGTGGCTGTCAATCTAAAATTTTTGAAACTCTTGAATTTGTTCACTCCTTAAGATAAGATTGTTTCTTTTTACCAACATAACTCAAATACTTCACACCTTTAGAAAACTCTATGGGATAACTCACTGTTGATAAATGAAAACCTCCCACCACCAAAATAGACAGAGAATAAGAAATGATAAAGTGAAATGGTTTCGGAGTAGTAAGGACATAGTATAGATAGCTAATGACAAAACCTCCAAATAATGAGACAAATCCTAAATGATTTCTTAATTTAAGAATTTGAAATACACATAAAGCAACATATGAGAGATTGCACAAGAGGTAAAATATGTCAATGACACTGACGGATAAATTTCTTAGTACTAATGTTAACAAAATATTCTAAAAATAATAAAATGAAATTTGCCATCATATAATTACCACCATATCCCAACATGTCTAAGCAAAGTCAACCAAAAATTTATATTTGTTCTTTGGGACTATTGAAGAATTGTACCAGTTAGACATTTTTGAATCTCCTATATCAAGTAAAAGTTCAATACCATCATCACACATTAGAAGCTCCGTAAGATCACTGAGAAGCTTCTTTCCTTCTTCTTGTATACCAAAATTGATCCCTCGTGTTGTCATTTTTTAGCTTAAAAATATAAAATAGTTTTTCACATTTTCAAAGAATCAACATTTTTTGTCAAACTTGGTCAAATTAATCCTAATGTTAACAAAATATTCCAAAAATAATAAAATGAAATTTACCACCATATAATTACTACTATATCCCGACATGTTCAAGCAAAGTCAACCAAAAAATTCTTTGGGACTATTGAATAATTGTACAGTTAGGCATCTTTGAATCTCCTATATCAAGTAAAAATTCAATACTATCATCATACATTAGAAGCTCCGTAAGATCACCGAGAAGCTTATTTCTTTCTTGTATATCAAAATTGATTCCTCGTGTTGTCAATAAGATAGCTGCTTGTGCATAGTATTGCAGTGCATTTTGGATGCTGTCACAACGTAAAAATGAAGAAGCATAGCGTATGATCATGCCTAAGATTTTTGTGCATGTATGCTCCACGCCTGAGTTGTGCCCAAGTGCAATAGCTTCATGTAGCATAATTGCCATGTGAACAGCATCAATGCTATATCCTTCATCAGAAATGTCATCATCCAAAAGTATCTATCATAGTAATTAAATCTTTAACAAGCAAATAAACAAAATAAAGCAATATAAGCAATTATTTAGTGTATCTATCATAGTAAAAAATGAAAGAACTAAATCAATTATTGTTATTCAATTATTTTGTAGAGATTTTTGGAGTGAATCTTTGGAAATTTTAAATGTTACCAGTTTGTAAAGACTATCAACAATTTTTATGACTATTTTTTGTCAAATTAGGTGCCAATATCAAAAAAATTTTCTAAAATTAATAAAGTGCAAACTACAATATATAGTTACTTATAACAATTATAAAGATCAATCAATGAGAGCAACAACTTGATTCTCACCATCTTCCCTGCCATGTGAAAATTGATAAATTACCTCAAACAAGAGCCTATTGTTCATAGTTAAAACCATGGAGACTACTTGAACCATCTTTAGAACTTCTATAAATTAGTTTACAATTAAAACAAATGTTAACGAGAAGGTATGTCCCTAAACAAAAACACTATAACAAACTAAAAATTTTGAAGCAAACATATAACGCAATATTTTATTTCTTGGTTAGTTATTAAAAGTAGTTTAAATATTTTGGCCAAATTAGTTGCTTATAAGGAATTCCTCACACTAAGACTTGCCTAATTTTCCACATTAATGATATTCTGAATTTTCAATTTAAATATAATCTATTGTATCATAAACTCATTTCTTATTTTGATTTTTAGCATAGCCAAATAACTAGAGAAATAATCAAAATTAATGTGATTAGTTCTACAATCACCTTAGTTACAACTATTAATTAAATCTTTTACAAGCAAAAAAATAAAATGAACCAATATAAGGAATTATTTAGACTATCTATAATAGTAAAAAATGAAAGAACTAAATAAATTATTGTTATTCAAGGTATAATTTCACTATTTGTAGAGATGATTAGAGTGATTCTTTGGAAATTTTAAATGTTACCAATTTGTAAATACTATCAACAATTTTTATCAATTTCAAATTAGGTGCTAATATCAAAAAAAATTTCTAAAACTAATAAAATGCAAACTACCAATATATAATTACTTATAACAATTATAAAGATCGATCAATGAGAACAACAATTTGGTTCTCACCATTTTCTCTGCCATGTGAAAATTGATAGATTGCCTCAAACGAGAGCCTATTGTTCATAGTTAAAGTCATGGAGATTACTTGAACCATCTTTAGGATTTCTACGAATTAGTTTACAATTAAAGCAAATGTCAATGAAAAGGCATATCCCTAAACAAAAACACTGTATCAAACTAAAAATTTTGAAGCAAACATATAATGCAATATTTTGTTTCTTGGTTAGTTTTTAAAAGTAGTTTAAATATTTTGGTGAAATTAGTTGCTTATAAGGAATTCCTCATACTAAGACTTGCCTAATTTTCCGTATTAATGATAGTATGAATTTGCAATTCAAATATAATGTATTGTATCATCAACTCATTTCTTATTTTAATTTTTAGCATAGCCAAATAACTAGAGCAATAATCAAAATTGATGTGATTAGTTCTATAGTCACCTTAGTTACAACTATTAATTAAATCTTTTACAAGCAAAAAAACAAAATGAAGCAATATAAGGAATTATTTAGACCATCTATAATAGTAAAAAATGAAAGAACTAAATCAATTATTGTTATTCAAGGTATAATTTCACTATTTGTTGAGATGATTAAAGTGATTCTTTAGAAATTTCAAATGTTACCAATTTGTAAAGACTATCAACAATTTTTATGAATATTTTTTGTCAAATTAGGTGCTAATATCAAAAAATTTTTCTAAAACTAATAAAATGCAAACTACCAATATATAGTTATTTATAAACAAAAACACTGTATCAAACTGAAAATTTTGAAGCAAACATATAATGCAATATTTTGTTTGTTTGTTAGTTATAAAAAGTAGTTTAAAGATTGATTGCTCATAAGTCAAAATCTTTGATTTCTCATACTAAGACTTGCTTAATCTTCCATATTGATGGTAGCATGAATTTGCAATTCAAATATAATCTATTGTATCATAAACTCTTTTCCTATTTTTGATTTTCATCATAGCAAAACAACTAGAGCAATAATAAAAAATAATATGGCTAATTCTATAGCCATCTTAGTTACAATTCTTAATTAAATCTTTTACAAACAAATAAACAAAATGAAGCAATATAAAAATTTATTTAAACTATTTATAATAGTAAAAAAATGAAAGAAGTAAATCAATTATTGTTATTTAATTTGTATAGTTGTTTAGAGTGATTTTTTGAAAATTTTAAATGTTACCAATTTGTAAAAACTATCAATAATTTTTATGAATAGTTTGTGTCAAATTAGGTGCTAATGTCAACAAAATTTTCTAAAAATAATAAAATGCAAACTACTAATATATAGTTATTTATAACAATTATAAAGATTGATCAACGCTTTTCTTTTATATACATAAAAATTAAATTAATAGTCAAAATTTTTATTTCAAGTAACTTTTTATTAGTCATGATATTAAAGTATAAAATATTAAAATATTTTAGAATACAAATGAATATCAATGAGATTCTGTTATTATTTTAAAGTAGTTTAATTTATCTAATTTAATTTTTACTTTTTTTATTTAATAGGCATATTTAAAATGATTTTTAATGATTAATTGTTTTTAATACGATGTTTTGTAAAATTTTAGGCAATCAAGAAATTATTTTAACAAAATAACATTGTTATTGTTAGTCAAAGATGTATAGTGCATTAGATTTTTTAAAGTCTCTTTGTGAAATTATAATTATGTATACATTCAAAATACAAATATATTTTTTACCCAACTTAATTTATTTAGTTTTTTTTTGCATGTTGATTTTTTTGATATAGATTTTTAATTGATTTTCTCTTGTGCTCTTGTGCATTAGGTTTTTGATAATTTACTCAAATATTATTATAAAATTATTTGAAATTTGAACTAGTTAAAAAAATAATTCCAATCAAAACCAATTAAATATGACAATACCTTAAAAGATATGTTTTATCCAATTTATTTTTTTTTAATTTTTTATATTGAGTTTTTTAATATAAATTTTTTGATTAATTTTCCTTATGCATTAAATAATAAGAACATAGTATAGATAGCTAATAACGAAGCTTCTAAATAATGAATTATTAGATAACATATAATTGATAGTCAATGGTAGAAATAATCATTATGAGTATAAATACAATACATTAAACCATAAACCTATTTTTTATTTTTATTTTGATGATGAAAAATTGTTTTTTGAATAGATAAACAACTTGAACAATAATAAGAAAGTATACAATATATTGTACCATAAACTCATTTTCTATTTTAATTTTAGGAATGAAGAATTGTTTTTTGCATAAATAAATAACTAGAGAATAATAAATACAAATATTACTAGCATTGCAACCATCTTAAGTACAAGTATTGATGAAATTTTTGAAGAGCAAATAAACAAAAAGAAACACCATAAGGAATTTCTTAGCATCATACAAAATTTCTTATTTTAAATTTGAGAATGAAGAATTATTTTTTGCATGGACAAACAACCCCAACAATAATAAAAATAAGTATTGATAAAAAATTTTATGAGCGAATGAAAAAAATGAAGCATCATAGGGAATTTTCTAAACTATCTATAAGACTCAAATGAAAAAGCTAATCCCTATTTGAGGTCTATTTTTCATTTGTAGGGATGGTTGGAATCATTCTCCAAAAAAAATAAATACATATATATATATATATATATATATATATATATAATTATTGAAGTAAAGATATATTTTATTTTATTTTATTTTATTCTTTTTCTCTTTTCGAATGCAACAAGTTCTCATTAAATAAGAAAGTTATTTTAGATTTTTTTATGAAATTGATGATAAATAAATAAAGGTAGTGATTATTTGAAGTGTTAACCAAATAAGATTTACTATTATCATGGTTAAAAATAACTCTAAAATTGTAACAAAAAATGAGTTTTAATTTTGATTATTAAGAATTCTTAACAATTAAAATTTTAACTTAGTCAAAGGAAGAAGCAAAATTAATTTTATTAGCCTTAAAAATTAAAGAAAAAGCTAGCTCATTATTAGTAAAATAGTCAATTCATTATTGATTAATAACTAATATACAATGAGTTAGTACATGACAATTTTCATCATCATGCATTCCTATATAGAGGACCTTGTCTATCATTTGTATGTACTAATGCACTCAAATAAGTTTAGTGAGAAGAAAATTGTGAGAGCTCCTGTGAGGCCTACCAATGAAAGATATTGTCATTTTGGTAGTAAATAAATTTTCTTTGAATTATTTACTATACTTTTCATGTTTGAATTAATTAAAAATAATTCAATCTTAGAATGATTTTTATGAAAGGGAAAAATTATATTAACACAATTTGATCAAATTATTAAATTATTAACATGTGTAAATAATATCTATCATTAAAATAGAATATACAAGATCTGATATGTACTCTTTAACTATATCTATGTTCTTTATTCATTTAGCTAGGTTTTTAATTTATAAATATAATTATGATTTTAATTTATAAATATAATTATGATTAGTGATTCTCAGGACTCTTAAATCTTATAATATAAAAGTCAAGTTCTCATAAGATGTATATGTCCAACAATTTCTTATAAATTTCATAATTTTATATTAAAATAAATTATAATTAATGATAAATCAAACAATTAATATTATAAATTATAATGCATACTAAATATTTTATTAAAACTTAATAATAAGCTTTATGTTGAAATTCATTGCAAAACCAAATTTAGATAAATTTAATTCATATATATAAATATAAATAAATATTTTTTATTATTTTTAATATATGTACATATCAATTTTGAATATGAAGTATTGAAGGATATAAGGTGATTTTTGTATATATTATAATACGAAAAATGTTTATGAAGTAAGGAAGAAATAAATAAAAGATCAAGAATAAATTATTGTTGGGAATTAAATTCTTCGAACAGAGATATAATAGGAAATTGTGTAGATTGACACACTATCTAAATAAATAAATGCATATTTAACTAATAAAATTATGTGATAATATTTTGTTAAATTACTAGCATTAAAAAGAATAATTCAATACAACCATTTCTGCAGTATTTTCAGGGAAAAAGAAATGAATCTTTAATTAGTAATTGCGAGGAGCCTTAAAAAAAAAAGGAAAAAGAAATAGAGTGAAAATTGTAAAATTGTAAAATTAGAACATGTTATATAAGGTATATGAGTGATTTTAATATTTAAAAGGATAAAAATTAGAAGAAATCAATAATTTATTATAAATTAATTTAAAAAATGTAGTTATATATAAATTTATATTACATATTTAAATATGAATTAATTCTTTGTAATATTAATATAATAAATTTTGTATGGAATATTAAATGTATATCTATATGTAAGCACCACTCTTGAGATTGTGGTGGAAATAACTAAAAACAATATACTTGATGAAAAAATCATTCTTTATTTCAATCTTAAAGTTTACAATAGTTTTTTACATGTAAAAAATATATTATTATTAATTTGGCTTATTTATTTTATTTATCTGAATTGCTTCACATGTTCAATATATTCATAAATATCCATATAGGTTATAAAGTATAACTAAAATTATATCAAAAACAATAAATTTGAAATGATTTTATAAAATTGTATGCATTTTAAAGAGATCTTGATCAGATTTTCAAAAGTAGTACAATAGCTTAAATGTAACACAGTAACTGCTATTCTCATATTACATATTATATTGGTAAATATTGAAAAGAAAAAATCAACGAATAAAATTAATTATGATATAAGATTACATGCAGAAATTAATAATCAAGCTAAACAAATAAAGAATGTAAATACAGTTAAAGAATGCCCCATTAAATCACGCTATATTTTCATTGTAGATATAATCCACATGAGTTAATAGTTTAATAATTAGATCAAAAAGTAATTATCTTTGCTGGAATCAAGTAAATCATAGAATATAAAAACCAAGTACTTTTAAGCTTTATATGTCGTAGTAATTTATTATATGTTTCTTAATTTTATATTAAAATAAATTATAATTAATGATAAATTAAATATTTAATATTATAATTGATATGCATACTGAGTATTTTGTTAATGCTTAATAATAGATTTTACATTAAAATTCACAAAATAAATTGAATTTTATATAAATTTAATTCATATAAAAAAAATTGAAAAATTTATAGTGGATTATGCTCATCTAATCATTGAAGATGAAGGGCCAAGTGAAATTCCAGTTAAAGTTGTGGAGGTCTTGCTTAGGAATCCTTAGGAAGTTTCCGTTCAACGGAGGCACTTAATGCCTGGTAAGGTAGGGAAAAAGGGTGGTCTTCACTTCCATTTTCTATTGAGAAGGAGGTTGACCAACAGGATCCTGGTGTAAAAGATGCAGCCTCTGTGGATAGAAAAGGCAAGTTGCATGATTAGTTCATCATAATCATAATTTCATATGTAATGGTGACACATTTTGCTTTCAATCATTGAGATGAGAAAATTAAAAAAAAATTCTTTAAATTATCATGCATCAATAAGTATTAATTTCCAATTTAATAAGATGATACATTTTTCTTTATATATTTCAAACTTTGCAAATCTAACAATGTATAGTATAGTAAATTAATAAAGCAGCAAATGCCCTACCAATGACTTGTACGAGGAGACTGAAAGGGTGCTTTGCCCTCCAAACTTGGCGCACCTAATAAATTTAGTGGGTGAAACCAATTGATTTTTTTATTAATTCCTGCAAAAACTAAAAGTTTATGTATAATCTATTTTAATATTTAATTTGATCATCATTAAATAACATTAAAATTTATACTAATGTTTAACAACAATATTGAATCATTGTGTTAATATATTGAATATAAATTTCAATCATCAACTCAAATAAATCAAAGTTGTTGCCAAAAAAGCAAGTACTAAGGTCAATTTTAAATGAAATATTTATTTATTGACTGTTATTTTTTTAAGAAATGAAAAGTCATGTCTACCCTTTCAAAGTTTGACAAAGTTACAATCAAGTAGACAGATGCGTGTGGAAAGTTGAATCATCTCTTAGGTGATTTGGTTCATGTATAAGAAGGAGATAAACCTTGTAAGAAAATTGCTTATTTTCTTAGACTAAAACAAAGCTTTTTTATTATAAAAGAAAAAGATGTATAGGAAGAGCTTATTTTCTCCTTGCATTATTAGTTTAATTTTATGTCTTTTGTTCTTGTCATCATCTCATGTTATTATGGATGGATCATCATCCAAAATATACAAGTCTAGTAAGTTGTCTTAAATTCAAGTCAAATTTACAAGTTGAATCCTCAATTTTGATAAATAATTATTTCTTAAAGTTTTGCTCTATTTTTCATGTGATTTAATCACTTTTTTTGGTTGCAGGACATGAGATTAATTCCAATCAAATCAAATTTAATGAAATAAAAGCCGGAGTACGCGGAAGTCATTCAGGACGAGGCTCAAGTAAAGGTAAACCTTGTCCTAGAACAGGATGCTACTAATGATGTCATAGATCCAGTTATGCTTATGGCAATAGGTTTTGAAGAATTTTTGTTTTGAGTTCTCTAGAATCAAAAAGAAATATTTGTAGTTATAAATAATTTTCGAATGATGAAATATGATAAAAAAAATTCTAGTATCCTAATTCATTTGAATTGTTTGATTAGCGGATTATATGCATTAAATGTGAAGTTCTAGAACCAAGAGACTGCAATTTTTGAATCAGTTTCAGTAACAATTGAAACAATTATGCAGCCAGCATTGTGAACTAATAATTCTGCAGTTTTGAGAATAGCCATGGTTTCTGCTTCATAAGACTTTTTACTTTCTACCTAGCATGAAAAGACTGCCTTAAAATGACCTTTCGAGTCTCTCAATACCCCCACCTATTCTTGCCGGACCTGGTTTACCTACGGAAGAAGCGTCTACGTTGCGTTTCTACAATACCAGGCGGTTCCCATTCCACAATACGTGGTCTCCTAGCTGATTGTTTCTCCCAACATCTAATACTGTCTGCCGATGCAACAACCTAGATAGATAGACGTGCAAGGAAATCAGCTATCGACTGCTGTGTTATTGAATATGAGTTTGTTTCTTTCTAACCACATTGGCGTATGCTTCCAGCTAATGACCGCCAGCATAATTTTCAATCATGAACGGTGCACTCTATACGCAGTCAAAGGAAACCTACTTCTAACATATAAACCCACGGGAAAACTATTTTGTTAACTTTTTATTTTTAATTTGATGATGTAAGAAATAAATAAATTGATATTTTTGTAAAAAAATATTTAGTTTAAGAAATGATAGTATATTTTCGACCGCAAGTCAGGCCTCATTATTATTATCACGAATGCTCCAATTTACCTATCTATAATTTAACTCAATTTATTTAAGTACAATAATTTAAACTAAAATTAAATTAAATTAATAAATAATAAAGATAAAAATCTCATAAAAAGATATCAAATTATCACTAAATTTAATTTAATATCAAATGCATATCAATTGATACTCCACTGTTTAAGACAAGTTTATATTTTTACTTTTGCTATCTCAAGATATTCACTAACACCAACTTTTCTTTCTGAAAGTTGATTAAATTCTTTTAATTTTAAAATCCACAAATGAATTTCAACTCAATTCTTCAACTTTAATTGAACTATAATGCAATCTCTATAGAAATTAAATTTTTATATAAATCTCTTTATAAAAATATTTAATTTGAATATTTAAAATCAATTATATATACAATTTTCATTTATAACATAATATAGAATGTTCAATTTCTCAATTGAAATAAATAAAATAAACATAAACATTCATAACAATGAAGAAAATCAAACAAATAAATACAAACTAACTCGTAAATGGGTTCTTGCAATGTACTATCATAAAAAAGAAAAAAAAATTTTCAAATCTCCTCCCAACTCTTGCTTCTCCCATCTTTTTATTTTAATTTTAGCTCTTCGGTATCTTTCTCCTTCATTATTGCATACTTTTCATGGACTATGGAGGAAGTAGAGAATAAATGCTTATAAATTCTCTTTTGTTCTTCTATCCCTTGATAATAACTGTTCTCGACTCTTATAATCTCAAATATTTTTTTAGCTATCTATCTGGTTTCACATATTTCTATAATTGTGAAAGTTAAAGTCATAATAATAACAACAACAACTTTACATTTTTTTTGACCTTGATAAACTCATCTTGATGACTTCATGCTTCATGATGACTTCATGCTTCATGATGACAACCAGTTCTTTCTGAATTCTTGCACTATGTTAATCCATTAGTCCGAACTACACACTTGAAAAAAACTAATTAAATCCAAAAAAACATAAAACAAACATTTGAAAATAATATTTAAAATATTGAAAAATATACAAACTCATACATTTTTAAAAAAAATAATTCAATTAAATCAAAAAAATTCAAACAAAATCGGGACCACAAACCAAAATTCCAAATATCTATGGATATAAAGAATTAAATAAAAAAAGAAAAAAATTATATTTCAACATTTTATAACACCATTTTGGCTTTGTCCACATACATCCAAAGACTTTTGGCTTTCTTCCAAAGGTATTCAAGTCTTATTTGTAGATCAATATTTTCGTGATTAATATTGAATCATGGCCAGGGCAAATAAGTCAAAGTTATTGCCCAAATAGCAAGTCATAGCATGAATTAATTATATTCAATTTATCTTGAAAAGGTTAATAAATTTTATTGATTTTTTCAAATCAGTTCTATTAATTATGTTTAATTAATATATATTTGAGAATTATTACATTGAAATGCACAAAAATATAATAATTAATAAAGGAGTAAAACTAACATCTAGAAAGGAGAGTAAACAACCTTTGAGATGAAAGGAATAATTTATTGTGCTGTTAGATAAAGAAAATACCAGTATCATCCAGGTGAAGAGCATCATATTCGGGAAATTTCATAGGTAGTTGCATGGTTTGCTGGAAAATCTCATATTTCCTTAATTACTAAAACAACTTTCTTTTCAGTAAAAAAGAAGAGATGTATAGGAGCAACATGTTTCTTGCTTGCATCATCCATGTGTTTTTGTCATCGTCAGTTCTTTACTATGCTTTTCATGTTTGCATTGATTAAAAACAAATAATCAGTCTTTACCGCTACCAAGATTTTCAGTCTAAAGTCTTCATGTCATAGTTAATTCAAGATTTATTTAAATCTACTTATTAATATTTCTTGCATGTATTTTTAATATTTTTTTTATGAATATAAACTTAAGAAATATCGAGAGGCCTTCTTTTTCAAAAGGTAGACAAGTCTTACTTCTTAGATCAATGTTTTCTCAGTGTTAAATAAATTAATTATTCATGATAGGATAGATTAAATTAAAAGTGTTATCATTCATTTATTAGGTTTAAGTTTTGAATTATAGTTCATTTCAACCTTGTGTATAAATTAAACAGGTTCTTTACAAATTTTGTTATTTTTTGAAAATTATTTTTATTAATTATATTTAACTTGGAATTATTGTATTCAAACTCACAAAAATACGATAATTAACAAAATTAGTATATAGAAAAGTAAGTGGACTAACTTTTAGATGGAAGAAATCAATTATGGAATTAAATTAAAGAAAATATTATTATTTAGCTTATAGGGCATTGTAGGCAGTTTGACCAAACTATTATATGCAGGAAGTTTGATTGGTATAGTTGCATGATTTGATGGGTATATAAAAGGGAGATGCACCCTCTTAGAAAATTGCATATTTCCTTACTAAATCAAGTTTTTTGAGCAAAACAGAGAAGATGTATAGGAGGAGCATGTTTCTTGCTTGCATGATCCATTTATTTCTGTTTCTCTCTCTTTTATTCTCTTCATCTTCATCTCATGTCATATTGAATATACCTACCAAAATCCATAAATCCAGTAAGTTTTCTTAAAATCAATTTGATCTTACAGTCTAATTAGGCTCTCACAATTT
>CANYBF010369571.1:0-11509 GCA_948192965.1 Dalechampia spathulata
GTCCAAAATAATTTTTATTCCAAAATTTTCAAAATTCACATATGTCTAGAAAAAGTTAACGTGAGCACAAAAGTCAAAACCGTTTCTTAAAATTCAAAGTATATAACTCTGAGATGAAGTTTGAGTGCCGTTTTTCATCAAGTTAGGGGTTTGCGTCAGAAAATGAAATACCCCTTTTTCAAGCTTAAAGTGCATTTCCGATTATCATACTCACTATTCCATCCCATAATCACATTATTATAATAGAAATTTCATATAACATGAATTTATAAATGCATAAAAGCTCACGTAATGCAGGATGTGACAATTAATCTTTTAAAAATCAAATATATTAAGTTATATACATTAAAGGAAATCATTCAATGAATTTTATGGAAAGTTTTTTTAAGAGGATTTTTCGGAAGATTATATTTAGTAAGGTATCTTAAAATTTTTTTAAGAAAATTTTGAGAATATATACTTTATGAAGCTCAAATCTAAAGTATCTTTCAAAATATAAAATTCCCTTTCTTGACAAAATAATTTTCAAATATACTTCCATTTTCTAAAAATTATTAAGTTTTTAAAAATTAATTTTGATAATAAATTTATTTATCATGTAAATCTAGCTTGTTGATGTAACGTAACAAAAAGCTATTTTTAGATTGATTTTGATTAACTTACATATTTATACTCTATGTATTTTTGGAATATAATTGTCATATTTTCAAGTATAAATACATGAGTTTTGAAGTTAAAAAACACATACAAGGGATTTCAAACTGAAAGTAGATTAAATCTATATACACCAAAATTGTTTTCAAAAGAGCTTCATTTATATATCTATTCTCAATCTTTTCAATAGGTTTTATAAAGGTTGTGAGGATTATTATTCTCAAACTATTCATATATTGTGAAAGGATTTCAAGTTAAGTAAGCCTAATTATTAAAAACTTGAAGAGGTTACAAGTGAGCCTATGAAAACTTATGATCGTCAAGTTAACCTACTAAAAATTGAAGAGGTTGCGTGTTAGCCTGTTAAAAACTCTTTATTGTAAAGGTTTCACGTTAGCATTGAAAACTTGTTATAGTGATTTGTTATAGTGGAGTCTTGAAATATTGGTTTTGAGAGAGTGGATGTTGGCATTTAAGGCAAACAACTATACATCCAATGTTCATTATTTTTTCTCTTCTCTTTTTATTTTTAGTATGCTAATTTTCAAATATCTTATCTTTAAAAGGCTTTTATAAAAGTGGTTTTATTTAAATTAATATATTATTTTTTAAAGGGAAGTTTTCTAAAAATAATCAATTTATTTTGATAACTTTGATTTGTTTTTGAATCTTTTGTGACTTGTATGTATCTTGACCAAATGACTATAAATATTCTACAATCTTTGAGAATTAAGTAGTTTCTATTATAGACTACTCTCTCTAAGACTTCTTTGAAGGATTCAATATGAAGAGCTTTTTATTAATGGACTTTGTTTCTTCATACAGCCTCCATCTTATCTTTAAATTCTTATTGTTATGTTTATAAGGTTCTACAAATTTTCTAACATAGGATGAAGTTCCCATAATTGATTAGGATATCTAGATTCCTCATCGTTATCATATTTCATAATTGTGCTAGTAATCTAAAATGTTATAAACTTTAAAATTTTATAAACATAATTAATTATAGTTCATAGAATCCCAAGAAAATATGAATGTGGAGTATTTGAATTAATTTCTAGAAATAATGGTTCTAGCTTTTGTAGACTTTAAACTTTTGGTTGCTCTTTCTGCTTCTACTTGTAGAGTAAGCCATCCATAAGATTAAAAATGGATATACAAATGTAACATATAACATACTTAAAAAGAGTGATATATCAAATTAATGATTTTATTTCATTTAGAATATTTAATATCCTTAGGAATTATGAATATGATACAGACTCAAAAGAGTCATAAGGGAGTCACCACAGGATGGTTCCAGATTCGTCCAATCGACCCATAACATGAGTGCTAGTTAAACCCTTCAGAGATTGGGTTCGGGTGGTAGAGATCTATTTCTATGAGTTTCCAAAATCAAATTTACCATTATAGTTGGAGTTAATTATCCTAAGTAAGCAAGCATACGAGCGTATATTGTAAGCACACAGCGTGACATTTAATTTAGCATTGCATGGCTGCACGTAAAATGACATATAGTGTTATATGGCATTTAGATGACATGACATATGCATGACATATGAAGTGATGATATAATATGACATGGCATATGCATGACATGACATAATAATGACATAGAAAATGGCATGGCATATGCATGACATGGCATGGTGATGTGTGTGTGAATTGGCATTTAACATGGCATGTGACATGGCATATGACATGGCATATGGCATGGCATAAGACATGGCATGGCATAATGACATGTGACATGTGATATATCATATGGCATCATGGCAAAAATGGCATGGTATATTGGCATATAGCATGGCAAATAGCGCGAATTGCATGGTGTATTAGCATATTTGTATTGTATTGGCATACAAGATAATATATGTTATGGCATGGCATATGCATGGCATGGTATAGAAGTGTGTGATGCGTCGTGTGACATGGCATGTGACATGATGCGACATATATATTTTAGCAAATATAATAAAACCATCTATAAATAAAATCCTCAAAAAGGCCGGTGAAAGGGATCGAGGAAAATGGGGGATACATATAGGATTTAATGCTAAGTTCTAAAAATGATTAATAATGCTATTCTATTACAAAGGATCTTCATCAGTGCAAAAATCTGAGACATTTAGTAATGTCTCAACCTCCTCGGGAAATTTCCACCTTGGGTAACATGAGTGAAAATGCAAATAAACAAGTAAAATCGTTAATAACAAATAAAATTTAGGACTTGATTGGCTAATTCTATGCCATGTAAAAGCACAAATCAAGAGCCGAAGTCTAATGGATGTAAGGAACAATATGGTGACATGGCATACGATATGATGACATAGCATGTGACATGGTGACATGATATAATAGCATATGACATGATAATGTGGCATATGGCATGACATAATAGCATATAACATGATGATGTAGCATGTGACATGATGATGTGATGTGTGACATGGTGATATAGCATGCAACATGATGACATGGCATGTGGCATGATGGTATAGCATAATGGCATGTGACATGTGATGTAGCATATTAGCATATGATGTGGCATGAAGATATGGCATAAATGGTATATGATATGTGACATGGTATATTAGCATATGATATGGCATGTGGTATGGCATATTAGCATATGACATGGCATGATGACATGGCATAATGGCATATGATGTGGTATGTGATATAGCATAATGATGTATGATATGGCATGTGGCATGATGACACGGCATGTGGCATGATGACATGGCATAATGGCATATGACTTGTGACGTGGCATATAAGCATATGATGTGGCATGATGACATGACATAATGGTATATGACATGTGACATGGTATAATGACATGGTAAAATATCATATGACGTGGCATGATATCATATGATGTAGCATGTGACATGACATATTAGCATATGATGTGGCATGTGACATGGCATAATGGCATATGACATGGCATAATAAAAAGCTAAACATGGCAGTAAAGCTACATAAAATAATAAGCTAAACATGGCAGTAAAGCTAAACTAAGATAATAAGCTAAACATGACAGTAAAGCTAAATTAATCTTAAAAAGTTGAAGGAAGAAATGACTTACCAGGGTTAGAAGTCGCTCCCCCTGAATTCCCAAAAGCTTAGGATTTTAGTAAAAATTTAATTAGTCGCTAAACCTAATTAAAATTTTACTTAAGTTATCTTAATCTTATATCTTAGAATTAAAATTTATATCATATGTATGATATCTTATGTATAATTTTTATGATATGTTGTGTTTTGAAGAAGAAGGCTTACCCTTGTATTTATAGTAGCCTTAAGAGGTGTGCAACCTTAATGTTGGCAATGTGGGATAAAAGTCCCTTTCCTTCACCAATGTGGGAAAAACCATGGTGGATAACCATTTTGCACAAGCCAAATAAGACACAAACCATGTGCCCAAATGGTAAATGAATATACAAAATTCATCTATGCAACTTGCTCTTGGGAATGAGAACTGGTATCAAGCCATTTCGATACCGGAACAAGCCATAATACATGCCCAAAGTAGGCAACCCAGCCAGCTTTGTAGGGGGTGAAAATAGAGTGTTCACAGTTTGCCCCCTCATTAAGGTCATCCTAGAATGACATAATCAAAAGCCGATAGAATGAAACCTAATCATGACACGGGTTTTACCCAAATTTAGGAATAGTACCTGACTGGTGCTTAGGCTGAGACTTATGAAGTGATCATGCTAAGGCTTGCAAAATGCTCATGCTGAGGCTTGAAAAATACTCATACTGAGGTTTGAAAGGTGCTCGTGCTAAGGCTTGTAGAATGCTTATGCTGAGGTTTATTGGGTGCTCGTATTGAGGCTTGCAGAATGCTCATGCTGAGGCTTGTAACCTAATTTTGTAATTAGGATCCCAATGCTCGAGCTAGAGGATCAATGCTGATCTGGTGGTGCTCATGCTGAAGCTTGTAGTCTAATTTTGCCATTGAGAGCCCAGTGCTCAGGTTGGAGGATCAATGTTGATCTACTACTCATGCTGAGGCTTACAACCCAATTTTTCCACTAGGAGCCCGATGCTCGGGCTAAGATGATCAAGGCTGATTAGTGGTCTTCTACGAGACCAATGGCTTTGCTACAAGGCTTAAAATCATCTGATGTCAATGTTCAAATGCCTACTGCTAGGGTTTAAGAATCAAAAGCTTGATTCTGTGATCGCTACTAGATCGAGTGGTCAACTGTGGGACCTGGGTGACCATCTGCTGGGTCGGTGCTCGTGCCATCTAATAAATGTCAAATATCTACAAAATGGCATTTGGGATCATCTGTTGGGGCTCGATATTTTTTGGTCGATGGTTTTAATCAATAATAATACCAATCCGATCATTAGGAGCCCGACGTTCTGGCTAAATGATCAAGGCTGATCGGTGGTCACTACGAGACCGATGGCTTCAATGCAAGGTAATCATCTGGAATTGGCATTCAAATGCCTATGGCTAGGGTTTGAGAATCAAAGGCTTGATTCTGTGATCTCTGCTGGATCGGGTGGTTCAACTGCAAAACCTGAGGTGACCGTCTGCTGGGTTGGGGTGATCAACTGTCATATCAATTCTTGTACCATTAAATAAGTGTTGTCTATCTCCAAAGTTTGCATTTGGGATGCTCTGTCGGAATGCAACACTGTCTGGTCAATGGCTTGACCAGAAGTCAAATGTTTGACTATTTTTGATCATCTACTGGATCAATTTCATGTCTATACTAGCCATGGAAAAACAATTTGTTAGTACAATTGAAATTGAAGTGGTTTAGGAAAATTACCTGAATTTTTAAGTATCAATCTGTTGAATTTTGACTAACTTTTCAGATTTTCCAGATGTTACGGGTCATGAAAATTAGATTTGATAGAGCAAATAACCTCCAAAAATTCTGAAATTTTTAGGAGAGGCCTAATTCATCAAGTGCATATTCATAAGGGGGTAACGCATGTTAGCAAACCCCTTATGTGGCCACAAAATCCGTTGATCTTTACTTATGATGAGACTGGTCGTCCTTATGAGACCTCCTTTCCGGTGCTGAGAAGGAGTGAGATTAAATTTGATCCCTCGAACACCACCTATATGAGTACACATGTTTCATACACCCTTGACTTTGATGGTCTTATGTGTGCTTGATTGTGTAGGTGCCTCGAGATGCCATGGCAGATGCTTCAAGGCTGCTGGTGGGGTTGCATTGTTATCATACGTTTGAGATGCTAATTGTTCAGGTGAGTACCTGTTATGAAATGTGGATATGATGTCAATGCATGGATGAATGACTTATATACTTATATGCTTATGTTTGCAGACAAGCAGGCAGCTGAAATGAGAGGAGCATGATCGCTACACTTAGATGACCGAACAGATGGGTCGAGAGATTGCTCAGCTAACGACTTATCTGGAGCATTACAACATTGAAGTCCCGAATAGCCCTAGTCTTGATGAAGACCAATCAGGTGATGATAATGCCTAGAGAAGACATGACATCTGTCTCCCATATGCATGATGTCAAAATTCTATAATTTCTATAATTTTTGTATTAAATAACAGGCCGTAATACAGTCTGGCATATAGGCCTAGTACACTCGGGTTGTGGTGTACAATTGTTGAGGACAACTAAACCTCAAACTTTGTATCTTTTTACATTTATTAATGAAACCCTAGATTACTTGTTGCTATAAATATCTCATATTTTATGCTTCTCTACCAAAACATGACTCATTCGCTCTTCTTTACAGAAGCTAAATAGATAATGACTCAGCAATCACTATCTGCTTTTCATGCTCTTTCCCGTCGCTGGGGCAACGATGAGTAGATCCAGTTAAATGAGATTAGACTCCAATACTTGAGGACCTTTCAGTAAGTCTCAATCAATAACACCTTGCATGCTGTCATGCAATTCTGGGATCCGGTGGCCCATGTTTTTCGGCTTGGTCATGTTGAGTTGTACCCAATGTATGAGGAGTTCGCTGCTATCCTCAGAGTTACTTGTAGCATGACAGCGATGCTAACAGTGCCCGTGCCTATTAGGGAGGCATTCCCACATCTAATTAGACCTTTTGACATTAGCCCAATTGAGATGATGTCACTTTTAACAGCAGATGGCTATGCAGATTTTGCTGCTATTTTCCAGCTGTGTGGTCGAAAAGGTGTAGATACTTTCTCATGGTTGAGAGTAGCAGGATTTTTATTGTTGGCATAATTCTTATTCATCGATCCATCTGGTCATGGAGATTTTCTGATCGAGCCGGTAGTAGATCAGATGACGCGAGTTCGGACCCTTTTTCCCATGATCATTGTAGAGACAATACTTGGGTTGGACAGAGTGAAGTTAGAGCAGTTCAAACATTTTAGTGGTAGCCTGCTCTTGCTGTAGGTAAGAATTTCTAAGTCACCTTTACAGGTTTTTAACTTAGAAAAGCTATGTTTTGCTTTAATTTTTGCATGAGTTTCCTTTCGTAAGGCTTTTGACTCATCGAGCTTTTATTTTTTACCTTAGACCCTAACTTTTGCCTGAACTACCCCCTTGGGTTTTCAGCTCAGTGGGTCGCTCTAATTTTTGCCTGAGCAGCCTTTTTGTATGGTTTTCAACTCAGTGAGCTTTTTTTTTATTTTTGTTTACAGATTTAGATTTAAGAGAAACTTGGAATCCTAGCACCACCAGTGGGGGACCCATGGAGATACCTTCCTCATAGCCATATGAGAAGAGGTTATACCTTTAGCGAGGTAAGGACGTTGACATTCCAGGGTTGGATTGAGTGGATGGGAACTAGACCTAAGAGTGAGATCGGGTAGACCTGTCCTTGGTGGCATATACAATATATGACTGTGTTGACTTACATAGATTGTATCCCACTACCAGAATTTATCATTAGTATGGTCATCTGCAGACTATCCCTTGTTTGACAGAATTTGAGGGAGGAAGGTTGGTGCCTCTTTTTATGGAGCATATGGAGAGGACTTAGCCTCGTCGCTAGATTGTGCTAGTGGAGATTCCTGGAGCTAGATCTGCCACAAATGAGGAGTATAAGCTATGGGTGCTGCATCATGCCTGAGTCCTATACTACAAGACATTGTTTGGCAACAAGATTGCATGTAATAAAGAAAGACAATGCTTTGTGTTTGAAACTAGTATTACTCATGGGTAAGTTTATGAACATGTGTTCCATTTGCATTAATGAGATTAAAACATTTGCATGAAAAATGTTAAAACCAACATAGGAGTTCCTCGATGTGCATCAGACTTAACCCTTGTTGTTGACCAGTCTCGTACGAAATTTTTTGATCAATTATTTTAACGCTCTCCTTTTGCTTCTAAGAGCTCTAACTTTTGCATGATTCATCCAAGCAAATTTTCAACTCATCAAGCAAATATTTTTCATTTTGTCTTAATTTTTGCATGAACCGCCTATGCAAGTTTTCAGCTCACTAGACTTTTTTATTTTTATTCTGCTTTTCTTTTGCCTTTTATTCTAGAAAAAATACTTCTTTAGTCGATCAAGGTTGACAGGTTCTGAGAATTAATTGCCTTCCAAATCTGAGATGCGAACAGCACCTTTGAAGAGGATCTTTTTAACCAGGAATGGGCCTTCCCAGTTAGGTCTGAATTTTCCATGAGGGTTGCGGATAATTAGTCTGAATTGCTTCAAAACTAAATCACCTTCTTGTATGGCAACAAGCTTGGCCTTTCTATTGAATAAATTTGCCATGCACTTCTTGTAAAGCTATAGATGATAAAAAACCTTCAATCACTTCTCATCAATAGTAACCAGTTGTTAGTACCTGAGCCTTTTCCACTCAGCTTCTGGAAACTGAGATTCTAGAATGACACAAAGTGATTTCTGCTCCACTTTAATTGGCAAGATAGCTTCTGTCTCGTAAATAAGAGAGTAAGGGGTAGCACCCGTAAGACTCCTTATAGTGGCTCTGTAACCCTATAAAGTGAATGGCAATTGCTTGTGCCAATATTTGTAACTCTACACTATCTTGGCTAAGATGTGCTTAATCATCTTGTTAGCCGCTTTGACTACCCCATTAGCTTGAGGGCGATATGGATAGGATCGGTATGGAGAGGATCCCATAACTTTCTAGTAAGTCAACCACTTGGCCTTGGAACTGCACTCCGTTATTAGACACCAAGTGATATGGTATACCATATCGACATATGAGATTCTTCTCTATAAACTTGATAACCTATTTTACCCCCAGTTTACTGTAGGATTTAGCTTCCACCCACTTAGAGAAGTAGTCAATAGCCACTAGTATGTACCGATGGTCATTGGATGCGTTAGGATGAATCTCACCCATGATGTTAATTCCCCAAGCTGAGAATGGCCAAGGCATTGTAAAATTCTGTAACTTGACTGGTGGTAGGTGACTCAGATCTCCATGAATCTAGCATTCATGGCATCTCCATACAAACTGTATGCAGTCTGTCTCCATAGTGAGCTAGAAATATCCATAGCATAGGATTTTCTTGTAAAGGGTGAATCCATTCATGTGGGACCCACATACACCAGCGTGTATAGTCTGTATGATTGATTTGATCTCCTTCCCTGATATGCACAAAAGTTGTAGACCATCCACTGTTCTTCTGTAGAGAACACCCTGATGCCAGGTAAAATTGGCTGCTAGTCTGCATAGGGCTAGCTTATTAGTTTTATTGGCTTCTTCTAGATAAGTACCAGTCTTCAGAAAATTCATGATATCTGCATACCATGGGATCTCATTTAGATGATCTACTGCTATAACCCATTCTCCCTCAAAGTAAGGAATCCTCGACTGCTCGATGAATACAGGTTGAACTTGACTCTACGGTTGCTCATAAACTGAAACCAGTGTGGCTAAAGCATCAGCCATCTAATTTTCTTTATGTAGTATGTGAATGAATTGGCATAAGCTGAAATTGCAAACCATGAGCTTCATGTATTCAGCGTAAGGATTGAGCCTTTCTTCTTTAACATTCCACTCGGTCATGGATTGGTGAATGATAAGCATCGAATCACCAAATATCTGTATATCTTAGGCACCAATTATTAGCAATACTTCTATACCAAATAAAAATGCTTCATACTCAGCCATATTGTTGGTGACTGGAAAGCTTAGCTGCTTAGAAAGCATAATGAGTTCACCTTCAGGAGTGATTAGCACAACTCCTATACCTGCACCTCTTCTGTTAACTATGCCATCAAAGTGCTATTGTCATTTTTGGACATCAACTGCCCCCAACTGCTCACTTGGGAAGTCTAGTTCAAAGGTCTTAGCGTTATCCATCGGCCATGATATTGTGAGCGCCGGTTTCTTCTGGGGCCCAGAGCAAGGCTTACGAAAGTCACAGACCGAGGACTACACTTGGAGCAAAAGTGGAGTCTTCCTAAGGGGTTCCCTTAGGGAATGAGACGGACTCGAAAGAGTCATAAGAGAGTTGCCACCGGATGGTTCCGGATTGGTCCAACCGACCCATAGCATGAGTGCTAGTTAAACCCTTCAGAGATTGGGTTCAGGTGGTGGAAATCTATTCTATGAGTTTCCAAAATCAATTTTACCATTATAGTTGGGATTAATTATCCTAAGCAGGCAAGCATGCAAGCGTAATTGTAAGCACATAGCGCGTCATATGAATTGGCGTTTGCAAGGTTGCACGTAAAATGGCATATAAAGCTATATGGCATTTAGATGGCATGGCATACGCATGTCATGTGATATAGTGATAAAAGTAACATGACATATTCATGTCATGTAAGGATGAATGACATATCATATGCATGATATGGCAACCTAATATGTAAGCACATATTATGGCAAATAGCGTATAGCGTTATGCGTTAACATTTTATTTTAGTTTGGTGTTGGGCATGTTACGTATGTAATGCGTACGTATGAGGTGGATGGCATATCACATGCATGATATGTGAGATGATGGATGTCGTAGCATATGCATGTTTTGGCATAATGAATGACATACCTTATGAATGGCATGTGAATGATGTGTGGCATATCATATGTATGATATGTGTGGTGATGTAATACATGGCATATGCATGGCATGTTATATACATGGCATACCAAATGCGTGGCATGTGAAATGATGCATGGCATAGCGTATGTATGGCATGTGTGGTAGAATGCGATTGTGTTATGTGACATGATATGTAAAATGTTAAATTATGACATGGCATTGATGGCATACCATATGCATGGCATGTGAAATAGATGACATACTATATGTATAGCATGTGAAGTGAATGATATACCGTATATGTGGCATGTGAGATGAATGACATACCATATGCATGGCATGCGAAGTGAATGATATACCGTATGCGTGGCATGTGAGATGATGAATGGCATGACATATGCATGACATGGCATAGTGGTGTGTATGTGAATGTGTATTCAACATAGTATATGCATGACATACGGTATGATATGTGTAATGGCATACGTCGTGGCATAGTATATGACATGGCATGACATATATGTATGTATGATAAGGCGTATTAGTTGATTGCACGTATTGGATTGCATATTGGTGTATTGGCGTATTTGCATATTTATACATATATGCATACGAAATATAGTATGTTATGGCATACGATATATGCATGGCATGCATAGTAGTGTGTGCATATGTCATGTGACATGATGACATATATTTAAGCAAATATAAATTCATCTATGAATCAAAAATAATTAACGGCTGGTGAAAGGGATCGAGGAAATTAGGGGATATTAAGGGGGATTAATTATTACAAGCCAATAATAATCTACCCTATTACATAAATATCCTCGCATACATATTTTGGGACGTTAAGTAACGTCCCCTCCTTCCCGGGTACTATT
>CANYBF010369602.1:0-12515 GCA_948192965.1 Dalechampia spathulata
TACCAATCACCAATACATGCACACCTACACATAGACACGTATTTAGACATATATACGTACACATACACCTATACATACATGTATACACACATGCATACATACATACACATCCACATACATATACACATACGCATACATCTATACACACGTACATCCATGCATACACATATTTATACACGTATGCATACGTGTAGGCATACAAACTCCTAGGGTCCTAGACGCGGGCGTAACATAGAAAGTGTGATTGAATTTTAACTCATTTAATTATATATTATAAATAATTAATTATATAAAAAATTGAATTAATTATTTGACAACGTAATAAAAATATAGACATCAATTACTTAGAGACATGAATTTAGCATATAAAAATTAATTTTAGATAAATATGATTAATCTATCTCAATTAATTATTTATCATATAAATATATAATTAATTAATTAATTTGAATAAGTTAAATAAATATTAATAAATATTATGATAAGGATTATTATTTACATAAATATTAAATATCATTGAGTAGGGGATCATTGTTGAATTGACATTACACCTGTAAAGAATAATATAAGGTTGGCTTGCTTGGAAATTATGAAGGGATCTTACTTGTAAAGATAATAAAGTAGAAAAGCATGGGATTCCTTACCTAAAAATTCACCACTTTTCCATGTGTTAGAAATATTCTATTCTTAAAGAAAAGATGAAACTCATATAAACAAATTCAAAATTATTCTTGCAAATGTTCATCACCAATCATTCAGATTCAAATTTTGAATTTTATATGGAAATGTGCATCACCAATCATTCAGAGAATTATTTTTATAGTACTTTATACGCTATTAACTCTTTTAAAATTAACAACATTCGATTATGATTTGATTCATTTGTTTCTACTACAAGATAATTAATGCAAACATCTTATCAACAATTGTTCATCATTCATCATGACTTTAGTTCTGATACTACTTATAGGATCTTAGATATTACTAACTCTTTTAAAATTAATAAGATATATACACCTTAATCTTGTAATGCATTCAAGTTAAATGAGCACCCACAATATTCAATTATGACTTGATCCATTTACCTCTACTACGAGACAGTTGATGTAAACACTTTTGTTAATAATTTTATATTCGAGTTGAATAGAATTTAAAAGGAATAAGTAATAAACATCATCTATTTCAAATATTTAAATAAAACATTGATGTAATAAAGAATGTAAAATAATATCAAATTTATAAAAAAAAACCCTTTTATCATTAAATCTTTCATCATAAGAGAAAAATGCTAATTAATGACATATAAAATATATCATAATTTGATAATTTAACTTAGTTATAAAATAACAATAAATAAAAAATCATGAATCAAATAATAATTGGTAAATTATTTATAATAGATTTAATGATTAAGAATAATTGTGATTTATCGTTAAAAATAGATAGATAAAATAACAATATTATTATGATAATATAATGTTATTGTTTAAGCATTATAAATCAACTATCAAAATATCTATTATGGCGATCACAATGCATTGTTAATTTCCATTGAAAATTACATTTTTTCTATGTTGTATTTTATAAATTTAATTGACTTTATATTTTGTTTGGCTTTGAATAATTAGATATAAATTATAAAAATTAATCTACACTTTTAGTCTTGAATAAAAAGTCATCTATATTTATTATTTTCTTTTTCAAATATTCAGTTTATTTACGACGTTGTTGGATCCAAGAAATATATACCAAATAATTCAATTTGTCCATTTCAACAAAATATAAATTCTTATAGCGTATATAAAATTTTCAGATTCTTTAATATTATTTTACGATGGAACGGGATTTATATTATGTCATTCAAATGAAGTAATTATATAGATAGATACAAATGAGATTCATGATATATAGAATGACTTGTTGGGGAGGTTATTCGAGTTAAAGAGGAGTCTGCATGGCCCAGAAGTTTCCCTTTTATTATGTATTCTTGATAAGAAGGTTGATGGGAGAATTGATTCTTTAGATGTTCTTTAGGTTATGCTTCCATCTCATGAAACACGTATATGGAAATTTCATAGCATTCTCATTTTCTTCTTTTTGAAAAAGATGCTTTCTTATTTTTATGTACTTTGACCGTACCCAATTTAAGATATGAATAATAATACGATAATTAAATAGCTTGTGATTTAGTTTAGGATACATGCATTCACACAGTGTAAAAAAGGTACTTGTTATTAAATATTAACTCAAATAAAAATATAGTAAGATTTTGACTCCAACAAGTCTATTCTAAGTCTTTGTTTTTCCTTTTATTTGAACAAATATCCAAACCTTCAACAAACACATAAAAATAAAATAAAATATTAAATTACTTTTTTTGTAATCAATATTATATCATTTAAAAATAATTTACTATATGCATATAATAATATTAATAAATAAATTCGTATTTCACGCTATAAATCAAATAAAGAAAACAGACCATTGTAAATTAAAAGGAAGAGATGGGTAGGGTTCGTGGTCCATGGGTTGTTAAAGGAATACTTATCTTCTAACTTTCCATGTTATTTTGTCTTCTTTCCCCAGTTCATATAGATTGTAATATATATATATATATATATATAAATCCACTTTATTCTAAAATGATAATCTCATAGTTATTGAATATATATATGTAATAGAATGGAATATATTCTATCAATAAATCTCAGCCAATCCTTTTAGCTCTGCAATTTGTATGATAATTTACTTGAATAAGTATAAACATGTATATACATTTGCATAAGCATGACCCAAAATCAAGCAACCAACACATACCTCCTTTATTGAATAGTTTTAATATTACATCATCATGTATACAAACATAAAATATTTATTCTCTAAGAATATGTTATATTATTAAAAACAGAATCTAAAGATCGTAAAAAACTTGAAAGAATCTGATTAGATTGATATCTCACCCAACTTAACACTTTTCACAATAAAATAGCATGAAAATGATATCTGTAAGTATATATAAGGCTTGATAAGATTGTATCTCAAAGAGTTGGATAAGCAGAGAAGGAAGTTTACTGAGTTTCCTTCCTCTACAATCAATCCAGTTTGTTTATCTCAAAGTCTTTCTACAGAATACTGACTCTTACCTTTCCATCTATCTTCACCCTTGTTCTTGAATTTCTTCCTTTACCATGTCTTTGAGGTCCCGCAAAGCTGCCAAAAACGGAATGCTTGATCAAGAAACTTCGTCCTTGGCAAAACGTAACCAGCGACGATGGAGGACGGCCTTCACAGCTATATTCTGTACAAGGGTTCTTGTTTCACTTACCAAAAAAGTTCTTGACAACCAGACCAGGCTGTTGCGTTCCCTGTCTTATGTCGCCATTAATGTCAATGATAATGTCGCGAATAATGAGCTCAAGCCTTTGGTTGATGTTGATCAGGATACACTCACTGAAATGGTGAAAACCAGAAGCCTTGAATCCCTCCACCAATTAGGAGGACCCAGACAAGTCGCTGCTATTCTGATAACTGATGCGGCCAAAGGTATCAGCGGAGATGACGCTGATCTTGCACATAGAAGAGAGGTGTTTGGCGCAAATAGGTACCAGAAACCGCCTGGTAAAAGCTTCCTTAACTTCGTCTTGGAAGCAATGAAAGACACGACGATCATCATTCTTTTCATATGTGCTGTTTTATCACTAGGCTTTGGCATTAAACAGCATGGTCTGAAAGATGGTTGGTACGATGGAGGAAGCATCATTGTTGCCATCTTACTTGTAATTATTGTCTCTTCCATCAGCAACTTCAATCAATCCAAGGAATTTGAGAAGCTATCAGATGTAAGCAACGATATCAAGGTGCAAGTGGTTAGAGATGGAAGGCATCTTTCGATATCAATATTTGATATTGTGGTGGGTGATGTTGTTTCTCTGAAGATTGGGGATCAGATACCAGCTGATGGCTTATTCTTGGATGGCTATTCGCTAAAGGTGGATGAGTCGAGCATGACAGGCGAAAGCGAACATGTTGAGGTGGACGCCAGCAGGAACCCGTTCATGCTTTCTGGAACAAAAGTGATTGATGGGTTCGGTTCTATGCTTGTTGTCTCTGTTGGTATGAAAACATCATGGGGTGAAATGATGAGTTCCATAAGCCGCAATTTGGATGAGCAGACCCCATTACAAGCACGCCTTGATAAACTTGCTTCTTATATCGGAAAAGTTGGGTTGTCAGTTGCCATACTTGTACTTGCAATTCTAATGATCCGCTATTTCACCGGAAGCACCAAAGATGAAAATGGAAGAAAAGAGTTCAATGGAAGCAAGACAAAAGTCGGTGATGTTCTCAATTCGGTTGTGGGGATTGTTGCAGCAGCGGTGACCATTTTGGTGGTGGCAATTCCAGAAGGTCTACCTCTGGCCGTGACTCTTACCTTAGCCTACTCTATGAAGCGAATGATGAAGGACAATGCCATGGTCCGTAAATTGTCTGCTTGCGAAACAATGGGCTCAGCCACGACAATCTGCACAGATAAAACTGGCACTCTTACTCTGAATCAGATGAAAGTCGTAGAGTTTTGCCTTGAAAAAGAATCGATGGTGGATGATGCTTTATCAAAAACAGGACCATCCATCTATGAGTTGCTTCAAGAAGGAATCGGGTTAAATACGACAGGAACTGTGGACAAACCACATCCAACGTCAGACGCTGATATTTCAGGCAGTCCAACTGAAAAAGCGATACTCTCTTGGGCTGCATTTGATTTGCGTATGAATATAAATGAAACGAAGCAAAAATGTGAAATACTAAATGTCGAGGCGTTTAATTCAGAGAAAAAAAGGAGTGGAGTACTGATAAGGAAACACAGTGACCAGGAGGTTCATACACACTGGAAGGGAGCAGCTGAGATGATATTAGCCATGTGTTCTTATTATTATGGCAGGAATGGAGATGTTAAAGACATGAATGAAGGTGATAAGTCGCAATTTGAAACCATAATTGAGCGTATGGCACACAGAAGCCTACGATGCATTGCTTTTGCTCACAAAAAGGTCAAAGCAGACAATTCTATCGAAGAAGTTTGCAAGAAACTTGAAGAGACTCGATTAACCTTAATAGGGATCGTGGGATTGAAGGACCCATGTCGACCGGGGGTTAGCACGGCGGTAGAATCTTGTAAAAAGGCAGGGGTGATTGTCAAAATGGTCACGGGTGACAATACACATACAGCAAGAAGTATAGCTATTGAATGTGGAATTCTTAGTCCTAAAGATGATATGCATATGGCCGTAGTAGAAGGTGTACAATTCAGAAACTACTCACCTGAAGAAAGAACATCAAGAATTGATGATATTCGAGTGATGGCACGATCGTCTCCATTTGACAAGCTTCTGATGGTGCAATGCTTGAAACAGAAAGGACATGTGGTGGGAGTCACGGGTGATGGAACAAACGACGCCCCTGCTCTAAAAGAAGCAGATATTGGGCTTGCCATGGGAATACAAGGAACAGAGGTCGCCAAGGAAAGCGCAGACATAATCATCTTGGATGATAACTTCACCTCCATAGTGACAGTATTACGGTGGGGAAGATGCGTCTACAATAACATCCAGAAGTTCCTTCAATTCCAGCTTACTGTCAACGTTGCTGCTCTTGTTATCAACTTCATTGCGGCCATTTCTTCAGGTAAAGTTCCCCTAACTGCAGTTCAGCTTCTTTGGGTAAACCTTATCATGGACACACTGGCAGCTCTAGCATTAGCCACCGAGCAGCCCACCAATGATCTCATGGACAAAAAACCTGTGGGTCGATCAGAACCACTCATAACCAGAATCATGTGGAGAAATCTCATTGCTCAAGCATTATATCAGGTAGCTGTCTTACTTATTCTACAATTCAAGGGACAATCTATCTTCCATGTGAATGAGAAAGTTAAGAATACCATAATATTCAATAGTTTTGTTCTGTGTCAAGTCTTCAACGAGTTCAATTCGAGAAACATGGAAAAGAAAAACATATTCAAAGGGGTTCACAGAAACAAATTGTTCTTACTGATCATTGGAATTACCATAATTCTTCAAGCGTTGATGGTTGAGCTTCTGACAAGGTTTGCAAGCACTGAGAGGCTAAACTGGGAGCAATGGGGTGCTTGCATTGGCATTGCCGCTCTGTCTTGGCCAGTTGGTTTTCTAGCAAAGTGCATTCCTGTTTCTTGGAAGAGAAAAAAGCTCCCACGACCTGAAAACACATAGCTGCTTAAAGTTCTTCCTTTCCGTCCCTTTCATAGTAGTAGTTGTCATTGCAATAAACAAGTGAAGCTTTAGATACTTTATATTTTCTTTTATGGGTGCTGCCACTGTTTGCTGTTTCTTTAGTTAAAAAAATTCAGATTCTGATCTGTATAAAGAGATGATCGACATGCCATGCATGCTTTCCTTTGTCTTGGTTTCTTCATAGGTCATCGTTATGCAAACCTTCTACAGTATAATTCTATATGCTGATACCCAAAAAAAAAAAAAAAATGAGAATCACATTACATATAAACTGGCAAAATTGAGAATCATAAACATGAATGTCTGAACCCAACAACCTTATTATTTACGAGATTTCGAGGTCTCTCGGATCTTGGTTAATAGTTGTCATAAAGTAGAAAACGGTAAGAAAAGCAGTCAATGGGTGAAATCTTTTCCTGCTTTTTTTTTTTTCCCTGTTTTCCTTAAAGAAAACATTCACAGAATCCAACAAAAACCCACACCGCCAGACAAGAACAAGAACAGGAAACCATCTTAGAATGGTTTTCTGTCTAATGCTTCATCACATGAGCTTTAATCTTTTCTCAAAGAGCAAGAAGGAACCGAAGCACGAACCATTTATGGTGAGGTGGGCTATTGGTGCTGCCAGAAATCAAACTCGGAAGTGATTGAGACCCACTTCATTTCTGGTCCATTTCTTATTCATACCGTAATTGTTCGTTCACAACCTTTTTGAATCCAAGCTTGTTATTATTAATATTTTCCAAAAACACCAAAACTCAAATTCCAACCAAACTCGTAAATCAATCATAAATTTATATACAAAAATATAAATCAGATTTAAATAAAGGTTATAGTTTATGAAAGATATTTATCTGAATTCATTTAAAATCTTACACATGAATCAAATCAAACAATATCATTACTATATACTATATAGAATATATATTTTATTTAGAGATAATTAGAAAAATAAAAATTCATTATTTACACTATAGCCAACGGGTGCAATTACATGCATGGAATGCATTCAAATCAGAAGGGCCCAAATGGGTTGCAAATAATACAGTTGGGCAGATCAATCTAGCTGCGCTGTGAAACCAAGCGTATGGAGTTGTAATCCCACCATTCTAAGCATGATTTTCTTGTTGTTTTTGGCACCATGCCATTCAATATTCATTGGTGGTAACAGTAAGACGGGTATTTACACCACCCAACTGAATTCCAACCAATAAATGATCAAAATTTATATCACGTTTAAATCTAAAATTTAGTTGACTGTAACCAGTCAACTAGAGTTTTTTTTTTGGAATGATTTTCTATTTTCGATCCATTTATATAATCAAGTTTTGATAGGTGCACCGTATCAAATTAATTAGTGCAATATAAATGGGATGATCGGCTTTGATCCTTTGAATCTAGGTGGAGCTAAAGGAGGAGTTCGGAGATCTGCCTGGAGGTGTAGAAATTTCTGGTAATTAAGATAGAGGCCTGTTGATGGTTCAGGCTCATGTGGGAAGTACGCACTTGAAAACAATAGCATTTAAAGAGTTGAAACCGCTTGAATGTGGCAATAAAGTCGTCAAAGAATAACATGGCCTCTTGTGAGCCTGCCTTTGATCTTCATGTGAAAGTCGTAGCCGGTTATTAAATGGCGCACATGTAACTAAACTCCAGCGAGCAATCCCCCCCACTTTGAAAGATGAAGACAAAAAGAAAAGCAAACGATGGCTGGCCAGACTGAAACAATAACGTCTGTGACGTGGGCGGCTTCAAGAATCTTATGAACTTTTCACAGAGTCTTCCCATCTCAGGCTTCCAAACAAATCGAAACCAGACAAATTCTAACAAACCCTATTAAAGACAAGAAAATTATTAATCTACAATTTCCGTTTTCTGTGTATCAGGAAAATCATGCAGATTGGCACTAGAGACCCATAATGCATTTGCTATGATTGATTCGAACCACATAATCTAAACAACTCAAAGATAACGTTGGATAATAGATACTCACATATTCTGTTGTTATGTTATGTCAATTTCTCAAAGAGAGGGTACCACATTTCTGATAGATAACCCAAGTCTGCATTTCTGGCACTCGAGAAACTAAAAAGATGGCCATGGTCCAAGTGGGCAAAAAACCCATGGTCAGTGCCTTGTAATAGTGGTCACTGACCTGATGGTCCTAAAAAAGAACACCGCTATCAGTAATTGCAACCTTGTAGTTTGACAACGCATTGTATACAGCATATAAACTTTATCAAAGTTTATAGTTTTGGATTGAATACGATCCATATACGTGTAGCAGACCGAATCAGTAGAAACAGAGAACAATGTTTCATTCATTCTACTGCAAAGTTAGAAGTGAAATGACCGTTGTTTAGTTTTACCATAAATGGGTTGAAAATGGACTCACCTTGCTGTAGCTGCTACTTGCAGTTCTAGAATATACAGCAAGCAATTTTCATGAACTTGTTTTCACGCAACTCATGAATTTCTAACTGAAACTGGATTTGTTTGATGAAGTTCATGTGATCTCAACTTGATTCCTTAAGATGAATGAAGAACAGTGACAATATTCCATACAAGATCTGAATCTTTTCATTACTTGAATTTCTTAAGTTTTGTCATGTTGGTTCATTATGATGAGGTCATTCATTTCATCTGTCTCTTGCCATTAACTCTACTTTCATGATTACTGCTGCGACTTCAAGCTGGAAAACAGAACTATAATATACCCAATTTCTTTCAGATAATCAATCTCAATTTTGGCAAATAAACATCATGCTTTCTTCATGAAAATTAATTAACACCCCTTAACCCAAACAGGTTCAGAGAAGGGGGGAAGAACATGGAAGAGGAAGGCAACGATCCATAGGACTATCATCTTAATTGTTATGTACTGTACATTTAAGAAGGAAAACCAATCTGAAATATAAACATGAAACAAGGCAAGGCAACTAAAAGTAGTCTCTTTAAGAAACGAAGATGGATAGATCTCAAAAGAAACCACAAAGAACCAACACAGAAGTCTTCTGTCAAGATCTTAACATCACATATCTGCTAATAAGATTCTCTGCAACACCTTGACATGGAAAATTATAACACAAGCAGCAAGAAAACATTGTTTTGCAGAAAAAGCACGCCAACATAAAAGAAAAACAACAGGCTGCTGCAATAGGAAATCAGGAATATAAGATAAGAAATAAGACGAATACCTGATCATGGTCTGGAGTTTCTTCCGTGATTAAGTCATAGAAAATATGCAGAAGATCAGAAATGGAAATTTAGGGTTTGCCCCGATTAGGGTTTTCTCTTTTCATGTTACCATTAACTGGTGAAACTGCCATATGATCTAGAATCTACTGCCTATACAGGAAGTCTTAGATCATGCTGGCAGCTTCAACAATTACAGGCACACGATAATTCTGACAGTTACGCGTATACATGTGTATACACATATATATGGAATACCATGTTTGAGCATGGTGGGAGAATGGCTGTCTCAAGCCATCTTTCTGAGAGTTTTCTTTCCTTGTTCTTCTTCTTCTTCATCATCTTCTTCTGCTGCTGCTTCTTCTTCTTCTTCTTCTTCACCTTCCTTCCTTAATCCCTTTTTAAGCCAAAGGCTTCATTGATGAGAAAGGATATAAATAGAGAGGGAGGAAGTTAGAGGATTCCACGTTCTACTTTCTCAGCTTGTTGTTTTCCTGGTTACACTCCCATTAAATCTGTCTTATATGAATTTTACATATTGGTCAAGTTAATATATAAAAACAAAAAAAAAAAGGAAATTCTTTTTTAAAAAAGGCAAAATTAATCATCCTAAATATGCAATTAGTCAACTGATTTTAGTACTAACAACTATATTTACGCAAGGAATAAGTCAATTATATGATCATAATATAAAATAAATAGGAAGTTCATTAAAGAAAAGTGAAACAAAATTTCATGGATTGTCATAAATTTAAATATATTATTAAATTATATTTCTAAGTATGTTGGATATGAAAATATTGTATAATTCAATTATAATCTTATGTTTCAGATGAATATAAATACTTTTGTTTTGCATTTTCACAAGATATCGTGATAAAGTAACTATAGGGATATATTAACTAAAACCCGATTCATATTTTTATATAAAGATGATATCTAGATAAGTTTAATGGATATAAGATAATATAATGATAACCGGGATTAAGAACCCTAATGAATGGGGTGGATGGAGTTGGAATAAAAAGTTGGAAAAGGCAACAATGAGGGTATTAAAAAAGGAGAAAGGGAAAAGAAAAGAAAGGAGAGTGGTCCCAAAAGAAGAAGGAAGGGAAAGGAGGGGGGCAAAATGTCACGCCAAGACCACATCACATGCAGAGTGTGAGTTTCTAAAATTTCCGAAAGACGACTCTTTAATTAACTTTAGGTGGATGAGGCTTTCAATTCCCTCCCTGTTTTTTTTTTATTTATTATTATTTTGTGTCTGTGGGTGTGTTCTTGTTGTTGTAATGTTTGCATCAACCATGAACCTAAAAGAGTATGTTTCACAATTAGCCCTTGGGGACCATTTCATTGTTTCCATCCTCCCTTTTCCTTCTTTCTTTTCTATTTTTACTTGGATCAAACTATAACTATTTTTTTCGAGTTGGGTATTTGATTAATGTTTAATCATAATGATTATTGTATAGTTATTTATATATTAGTTTGAAAAATGATTTTTTATAGACATATATATATAATCATTATAATGAATACGAAAGAAAATACAATAAATATTTGCATTATTAAAAAATAGTTACAAGATTAAATACTAATAAATTTATTTTTTTATCAACCTAAAATGTTAAAAGTTAAAAAAATAAATTTTTTTACAAAAAAATATTTGAGATATCATCAAATAATATAAGTTAAAATAAGAATATTGTAATTAATTCAAAAACATTAATGAATATCTAAAACGTTATAATTAAATACAATTAATTTTTTTAAAAAAAATTGTTATATACAAGGATTGAAACTTGAGATATTGGTTAATAATTACACGGAAAATCAAATCAAAAAATATATTATGAATTAAATTGAATTCTTGCATAAAAGTAAAAATAAAATTGTTTTTTGTTTAAAAGAAGAGTAGTTATTCTTCTTATGTTTCCACAAGGTTTTCTCATCTTTTCCATACATATGTTCTTCTTATGTTTCTACAAGTGGTCACTTTTTTTCAAGAATAATTACCCATAAACTTGACTTGATTTTACCTTTATTTAAATCATAAGTTTAATCATATGCATTTGATCATAAAAAAATTGAAATAATTCTTGAAATGTTAAATTCGTTTATAGATTTATTATTATAATCAATAGGATATATATATATATATATATATAGAAATCATAGTTAAAAGCATTGAATCTCATGAATTTAGATTAAAGTTAATTGTAAAGAAAAGGAGCTTTAATAAGTGAGTTAAGTAAGGGGAAAGATTTGTCTTTAATTTTATAAACAAGTAGAAGCCAATAATATTGAGTTATTGCAAAAGCTAGGGTTTGATTGGTGCCACTTAAACATCCCCCATGCAATTATTAAAGACATTACCACCGATTAGGTGACATTTGGAACATTACCCTCTTCACCCCCCACCCCCCATCTCTCTCCCTTTAGTTTCTTCCAATTTCAATTACATTATGTTATCATTACTCTCCATTATTTCATTTTAATCATTTACACAAACTTCAAAAGTTTTATAATATTATATGATTTATTTATTTATTTATATTATGGATAACTGATATAAATACTATCAAAATCTCCATTTTTGTTGAAAATCGAATTTATAATCTCAACTCTCATACCATTTATAGGATTTCATATGTTATCAATTTTTTAAAAATCAAATAATATTAATTTTATAGTATATTCAGTTCATATAAAATGTCTATGATATTCAACTTTTTATCATAGAATAATTAATATAAACTTTACGAATAATTTTTAATAAAAAAATGTCCCTTGAATTTAAAATTAATATGTTAATTTTATTAAAAAAATATCCCTTGAATTTAAAATTAATATGTTAATTAATAGTATGGCAATCTAGCTAGCCATATACATATTAAAAAGAGGGGGGAGAGTGAAAATACAAGTCTACCCCTCCTCCTTTAATTTTAATAATTCAAAAATAAATATTATTTTTATAAATTTATATGAAGATAAATATTACTTTTTAAATTTTAATTCAAAGATAAATATTATTTTTTAAAATTTATATGA
>CANYBF010369631.1:0-14017 GCA_948192965.1 Dalechampia spathulata
AAATAAATGCATCACATAATTTATCATGCATAAATTCCTCACATCGTAATTATCATCTTAAAATAAAATGATTATTTCCTTTGTCAAGTTTCATCATTTTATCACAAATATCATATCACCATGAATAATAACATATAATCATGAATAATAAACTTTTCTTATTATTAATAATTCATTTACTATTCATATATCATCATAATTTAGTAAATATAAAAGTCATTATGTGCTTTACTATAATTTATAATAGATATATAAAATGCAATTTCCATATCATTTTAATCTATCAACATCATGATAAAACTATAAATTATAACATGTAGCTACATATTAAATTTAAGGTAAGTTCATACTTACTTGTCGATCCAATTAATATGGAATTAACTAAAAAGCACAAACCTGGTTTTCCGTTCCTTTTACATTTCGAGTGATTTGCATCAATTTCCCCTCTGAACCATGTAGAATACAAATTAACATTTATCTTTATTTGATAACTTAATTTCATAATACATGATATCATATACAACTTGTGTATATATATATATACATCAAACAATTAATTCATATGGTAATTTAATCTATTTTTTGTACTCAAGTACCTCTTAACAATTCATACTAACATTGTCCATTATAATTACTATTCATTTTAAATAAACTTTGCATTATATAATAAAGTCTCTTTATATTATTACAACATTTCTAATCCATATCATTTATATACTCTATATTCTTAATATATTTCTTATCAACATCAAGTTAATATTTAACAAAATAATTATCAATATGAATTACTAAATAAATATATATATATATATATACCGATCATTTATTTATATCTTAAAAACACACAATTTAACTTCTTATTTAATTTGCATTCATATAATTCTATTATCAATTAATATAATTTATTATTATCCGTAAATTTCTATTTAATAGCATCATCAAATTATATAACCTTTGAATATCTTCATAAAATTTCTTATATCATGCTTATTTAAATCTTTAATCATAAAAAAAATCTCCTTAAATAGTACAAATATTAAGTATCTTAAACCATTCTCTTAAATAATATATATATATTATTATTTTTTTGTATATAAAACTTGCATACTAATAGAAAATTAACAACTATTATAATACTTAAACACTTAATAACTTCCAAATCATCTTTCTCATATATCTTTAACATTATTTATTAATAATAAATTAACTTAATTCATAAGTACATATCCATATAAATCTTTCCACATATTTTCTTTATACCCCTATTAATGAAAATTATCTAATAATATTTAACAAAGTTTTAACTTATTTGAAAATTATTTAAGCATTAACTTAATTTCATATAACATACCTGTTTAATATCCTTATCATCTATTTATTAAATAATTAAACCATTAAACTTAATTCAAATAATCAAATGTTCTTAATATATTTGTCTTAACACTCCATTTCTTATCTTTAACCCTATACAACACATTATTTAAAGTTTACTAATTTACCATTTAACAAACAATATATTTATAACTTATTTATTTAATAGCAATTTCAATCTTATAATAAAGTCATTTCAAAATTCACATATCATTATTCTTACCATTATCCCTCTTAATTTTATTTTGATCTTTAATCATTAATATCCAATAATTCTTTCTATACATTATTAAATAACTCATAATACTTCTAAATAATTATCCTCATACTCATCATATTATTCATTTATATCTTATTATAAAATCACCATTAAATCATTTACTATCTTACCCTTCTACCTTCTTTCAATTAATTAAAGTTTATTAATTGTACTAAATACCATATATAACTTTACTCATTAAATTTCTTATAACATTAATTTTACTTAGTTTAAAGTTTCCATTTTAAGCCATAACTTAAAATTTCTACAACTACACATATACTTTACTTTAACTTCCATTTTAATTCAACATACATAATCTTAATTAAATTAACTTTATACCATCAACTAATTATTTTATTTATTTTTTTTTTGTAGCTTCTTATAATTCTTAATTAACTTAATAAATCAATCATTTATATCCTTTCATTTACCTATGCGGTATGGCTCCAATTTATCTATTAAAGTCATTTAATGCTTATTTATTCTTATTCACATTAAAAGCTCATACCTTATCTTATCTTATAATAATTAAATTTTCTCTTTAATTTATAGCTATACTTCAATTCATCAATCATAAAAATTATTAATCTTATCTTATATTTATTTAATTTAATAATTATTAATCAATCTTAATTAATTAATTTTAATTTTAATTTTTTTTATTCGTTTATTATACTCCATATCTTATCTTATCATTTCAAATATCTAAATCTCCTTATTCATTCTTAGCCATATAATCAATATATCAAACCATAAAGAAAATCATTTGTCTTATCTTAAAATCATTTAGTCTAATATCATAAATAACTTAATTTATCAATAAACTTAAATCTTACATAATACCTTCAATTAATCATTTTTTTAACCTCTAATTAGTACTTAATATTATTAATTGCTTACTCATTTAAGACTATCATCGTAATATGACCAAAAATTTTAAATTTAATCTCTTGATTAAACAAAATAACATGATTTTAAATCCTTATTCATAAGGAATGCCGTAGACCTTACCTTTTTCTCATCAAATGATTTAAATTTCTTATCAATACTTAAACCAAAATTTAATCAATAATCATATGAAAACATTTCGTTTAGTCTATATCCTTAACTTCCAAGATCAAACGCAACTTTTATTTACCTTTAAATCATTTTAAACTTAATTTCTTAGCCTTTTCCTTAAATATGAACTTATAAACTTTTCGAGAACCTTTTTGCTTATTTTTGATCTTATCATTTTGCTGGTTATTTATGTTAGCTTCGGCATATCAAAGAAAATGCAATAACCAACACCCACACACACTCCACAATTCACTATGATCACCATTTTACAGTACTAGTCATCTAAAAAAAACTAAAAACTCTAAAACCCCCCATGAAACCATTCGACATCCATATAAACATCCATCAATAATTTGGCCAATACAATAAAACAATAAAAAAAAATGCATGTATCTAACTAGTTTAATATCAAAATATACTCACCTTCTAATAAACTACTAAAAACTGAAATAAAATGTGATCTCCCTTATGATTTGCACCCGTTCTTCATACCAAAGTCTTTTTAAAGCTTTATACTTCATTTCTCACCAACACACACACATGCATATCATGATCTATCAAGGAAATGATGTTTAAAAGTCTTTTGAGTTGCGACTTCAAAAGAAAAACTCATAGTTCTTGTGATTTGGGTCTCTATCTTGAAGAAACAAGATACTATGCTTCAGTTTTTATGAAAACAAAATGAAAAATGGATATATTTCGAACTATTCAAGAAGAATACTCCTATGTCTAGCTTTGAACTTGAAGTTTAAGAAGAAAAGAAGAAAAAGAAGCTACGGTTTTTGCTCTAAATATAAACAATGCTTTGGCTTCTTCATGGAGGATGGAGAAATGGTGTTTTCTTGTTTGAAACTTACAAAAGACATACAGAACTTGATTTAATCTTGAGTTTAGAAAAGAAAGGAAGAAGATGAAGGCACTTGGTCCAGTTTTTCTTAAGGAATAAGGAGGGAATAACATAAAATGTAAGAGAAAATGAAGGGTTGAGGAAGATGGAGAAGAATGAGTTTCGGCCAACCAGAAAATGAAGAAAATAAAATGGTATATCTGATGTTGAGTGACCCAATCGTAGCTTAGGAGTTGTAGAAAATAAGGCAAGTGCAACATAGAAGTCATATACCCTCACCCATGTGATTTCTACCTTCCTTACTCCCTCAATACATATAAAACTTTATTTCCTCTGATCCATATTCTGTAATACATGTATAATACTCAATTAATACCCAATATTCAATCTTTTAATAATTCAAATCCTCCATATTTTCCCACTAATTAATAAAATACCAATTTATTCTTTTCTTTTTCCATCCACTACACTATTTTCCAAATACTTTTCCAAATACCCATATTTTTCTTTTTTTCCATACATAAAAAATTAATTAAATTTATTTTTCATCTTCCCTACCAAATAAAATAAAATTTCCTAATTTCCACATTATCAATCCATATTATTTAATTTTCATCTTACATACTCATTAATAAATCAATATTCTAATTTCCACATCATCTTTTTATATCATAATTTAATGAAACCTTATTATATTGAATCTATCACATGTCTCATTAATATACTATTATTATTCTCATATAATCAATTTAAGACTCAATTATACCCTCCATTAATCAATAATCCTATTTATTACATCATCATTCTTAATAAAATTAAAACTATAATTAAGCTCATTCGCTTACATCATCAAGGTTCATTTATGACATCATAAATGAATTTCTAGATTCCATTATACTTTCTTTCTATACCATTAAATCTTATATTAAATAAATCATCATAGACATATATATTCCAATTTAATTATTTAATATTCTATTATTAACTAATTTATAATTATTTTTATATGTATATATATTATACGTATATTTTTCACTCGTATAATTCATTTTTACGATCCTTAATCATACTTAATTTATAAATTATGCATACTCCAAATATAGTCATAATTTATCTTAATTCCTCATTTGCATGCATTTCCATGCATACATAAATATTCTTACCTTGATATACGTGTAATTTATCGCTCGATCCAATTTTACTCCTTTGAGCTTATTTTTCACATTCGACTTAATCTACTATCATCTTATCATCATGTCTTAATCTTGATAGATATTTCCTATCATTAAAATAATATTTATAATTTTCACCTCGAACTGTGCATTTTTTTTCCATAATTCCACGTCATCATGCTATTTTTGATCGTATAATGTATAATTTCATCACCCAGATTATAAATAATTTTCACGCTAAAAATGAGGATGTGACAAAGAATTTTACAAATGCAACCTGTATATGTCCATATCATTCAAAAGTGAGAATCAGATGCATAACATAAAGCTTCAAAAGCAAGAAGGATCATAATACAACCTGGATAGTGAACATATATTACATCATATGCACCGAACAGGGTAGGCTTTATAACAACCTGTCTATTCCAGAATTTGTTGTAAATTTATATATCTTATTTCAAACATACTTTACAAAGAAGATTGCCAATCGCCACCTTCACAAACCCTGCAAAAACTTACCTCTAACATAATGCTCAACCGAAAATAATACTTCCACAATGTTGTGCTAGCATTTCAATACCAAACCCCAATCCCAATCACACCAGGGTTTTAATTTTGATATTCAATCTGTGATTTACACAGCCACAGAACACAAGCATGAAGTTTTGATCTTGAAAATTAAGATAATCAAAATCTACCATAAAAGCAACTCCAATAATCTAAAACAACATAATTTAAACTATAAAAATAGATGCAATCAATCAAATTAGAGTTAATCAATGGATCGAGGAGTGAATAAAAGTAATAAAAGGGTACATAATTAGCTCTTAACGTGGTAGAAGTAGAGATAACGTAACAGTGTTGAGGCGAAAAGGAAATGAGAGAGAGATGGAAGAGTGAAGGAGCATTAGTGGGGCGAAAAAGGAGAAGGCAAGGCAATTGGCGAGCGAAGGAGGTGACGGTAGAATGTAGAGTGTAGGTAGGATGGAGACTGAGGAGTTGATTATGGAAGGAAGAGGAGGAGGAGTCCATTATAGAAATTCCGACGAGGAAAAGAAAACGATGGTGGTGAGAGGAAGGTGAAAAGATGATAAAAGTAGAAGCGAAACAATAAAACGATATCATTTTGATTATTCTTCAATTATTTATTCTTATCTTTACTTGCTTATTTATATTTAAAATATCTCAATATATATAATATTAATTAATAATATTATATATTATTAAAATCTTTATTTCACATAATAAGTTATTCATATTTTATGATTTTACAAAACAAACAAAGCATTTTTATTTACTTATTATCTTCCAATTCATACCATTAATATATTATTTATTTCATATCATATTTACTTATTATTTATTTCTTTCTTTCTTTTATATAATAATTTTATTATATTATTATGATATAATAATTTTAGATCATATTATCAATAATAATGCATATTTTGTATTCATTAATTTGACTTTTTTTGAACTTCACAAAATCAAATTAATTTACGTGCAATCAAAGTTCTTTGTCTAATTTTTCAGTTTCTTCTTTTATTCATTAATTTCAATTAATTGTCAATCAAAATTAATATTAATACTAATATAAATGTTCAACACACAAATCCCAATTATAATCAAATAAATATTATTACATAACAATTGCATATTCATTTATAATATTAATTTAAAATTGCATTTCCTTCTTTGTTAAACAACATAAATATTAGTAATTCTATTTTCTCAAATTATATATATAATACTAATAATAATTAATACTATTTAATTTATATATACATTTATATAAATATAAATATATATACATTATAAATACTAATCAATTAAATAAATAATAACAATTTTTTTATTTAATTTTTTTATTTTTGATTAAAAATAATCTATAATAAAAATTTTCATATTTTTAAAAATTAATAAATAGCTACGGCTTTTGACTATGGATAAGTTCTGTAGAAAAATTGCTACAGAAATGGTGATGGAAACATTTCCGTAGCTAATTTGTGACGGTTTTAGTTACAAAAAATTTTATCATCGCTATATTTTCATTTCCTTAGCCATTTTGTCACTATTTTGTAGCTATTTCGCTACGAAAAAACTATGTAACTAAATTCCGTAGCTATTTTACTTTTTTTTGTAGTGTGTTTGTGTATGTGTATATATATATATATATTTATTTATTTATTTATCATGTATATTGAATTTCACATATTTATAAAATATCAAAAATTTTTAAAAAATCATGCTAGTAAAAATATAAGAAAATAACTAACAAATATTGAAAAATATATATTATTTATTTAAAATCTTTTTTTAATTATGAGTATTTTTAAAGTTTAATATTTTAATTATTTAATATTTAATATTTTATTATATTATACTTTTAAAATTATGATGACCTAAGGAGGTGGTTGGTTGTTAGTAGTAATGATGGTGGTGGTGATCGAAAGCTCTTTAGGAAGCTCCTAATAGCACCCAACAACATGAAGGAGTGAACAAAGAAGTTTCAAAATAGATGGATGGAACCTAGCTAAAAGAGAAAAGTTATTCCATGATGGCACATAAGGAAAAGGCTTTCATTAGTATTTGAGATCAAGTGCATGATAGAAGACTAGAATTTATTTTTCCTAATTTATTAGAAATCAATCACTATTTTAGCAATCTCATCACCTTAATCCAAAACCCAGAAATTTCATATTCATAAATGAATTTATCATATCCTACAAGGAGGATAGAGAAGGGAAAGGCATGACAGGACTTGATATGTCACTCCAAAATCTCAATATCTCAAACAAACCATTAAGCCCTAACATTTGATACCCAACCTTTAGCCCAAACTTCTATAATTACGTTATCTAACTCAAATTCAACTACCCTTAAAAAAAACCTTAGAGTTTGAAGTGGTTTAAGATCAAGGTAAGAAAAGTGTGCCTTAACCTAAAATCTTGCCAAGTTTATATGCACCAAAACCACTTAAAGCCAATTACCATATCTAAAGGAGAAATTATATCCCTCTTACAAAAGGAGTCTTTTATTCAAGATCATAAGTCAAACAACCATTTGAATAGAAGAAAAAAAGATGGAAGAGGGAAATAAGAAGGTTAAACATAGTTGTGTTTTAGGAAGGCCAAACAATTTTAAGTAGTAAATCAAAGTCAATAAGTATTTTTAAGGAGGATTTCTCAAAGAAGGTGTTGGTGGCTAATGTGGAGCCACCAGTGCAACAATGAATATCTTAGCTTGGAATTGTTAAGGATTAGGGCAATGCTTGATAACTTAAGTTCTTTGAAAATTCACTAGGAAATATAACCCTTATATTATTTTAATAATGGAGACAAAGTAGAAGAAGACCAAATTGGAGGTTATTAGAAGATGTGTTGTTATGGATAATGAATAATATTGTGACACCCAATTGGTTTAACTAGTGGATAAGCATTATAGTGGAGCCAAGAGGTGGCTCTAAATGTTTGGGTGGTTAATAAAAACCTGATGTATGTGAGTATTAAAGAATCAAAGAGGTAATTCATCTCCTTTTTGTCTATGGGGAGATAAGAAGAGAATCGAGGAAAGCAATATATAATGAAATTTTAGTTTTGAAGCCAAAGAATGAAGAATGTCACACCTTAACCCAGCGTAACACGCTCCCATAGAATAGTTAATAATCCCCTAATTAAGGAAATCATTAATTATTCCATAAAGAATCTATCTATACAAATTTTTCACATTTCAAAACATTTAACTATATTATAATCCAACAATATCTGTAAACATGAATAATATCATAACATAATATAGTATGTATCCATTATATCTCAAAACATACGTCTCATATTTGTCATGCATACATATACCATCATTCGTTACATTAAATATGTCTATTTACTTTTACACAATCAGTTGATATCAATAGTACTTACAACCAACATTCATAATAGAAGAATTACTGCTACTAAGGTTAATTTAATAAGCTATATAAATAAAACACCATGGAGTATGTTACATTGATCCAAAGCTGCCTTGAGAATGAGATTCCTTGAAATCGCAATCTCTCCTGATTGTAGATCGGTCAGTCTAAACTCTTGCCCGAAGATCCTGATCTTACGTTTATCAAATGATAAACGCTGAGTATGAAACTCAGTGGTGCTATAAAATAAGTAAATGACATGAACACTTATCATAATTAACATATTTAAATCCATTCATAATAATCAGTAATAAATAGTACAATTGTATCATATAGTGTTATTTTGCATCACTCGTTAGTTACTATAAGTAACGCATATGGCATACGGTATTATTCAAAAATTACTATTCATCAAGTATTATTCATAAGTTACTATTCATCGAGTATTATTCACCAAGTACTATTCATTAAGTAATTACATATCTTAGCTCCCTGCAAATAAGATTCATCATATTTATATATCATATCACATTTAACATATCATGCAACGATAGGAGTTAATACCATAAAGGAATCCATTGTAACTTTATCTTTATTAAACTTTACATTGTACTTTATTTCTCTATGCATATCTTTAAACATGCATAACTATAATGCCTTCATCATTCCATCCTCTATACTTTCATGATATATGAATGATGATGTATGTTTGTGAGAATGCATTCATGCTTTGCATTCTCCCTTTGATTTTTCTGTAACATTTTATTTCTTTTCTGTAAGATTATGCATAAATCTTAATTCGTAACTGGGTCCCTCTATGTACCGGTAATCATCTCCCAAAAGAAGGCATTATATCTATATGGTTCATTGAACCCATTTTTCTTTTCTGTATGTATCAATACTCATCTCCCATATGAGGGCATTATAACTGTATAATTCCATCGAAGGAATCGATAATAACTGTATGACTTAGTACGTTATCAATGAATATTTCTCTATATATCACTTTCTTTTCCCTCTTATATCTTCTATATAATATGTCATGAATATGTCTGTATGTATGGATGATTTATGACATGATGCATAACTCATGCTTAAATGATCATAAGTAATGATGATCATATTATGCCATTTACAATCAAATCTATTTATATTACTATCATAAGCAATTAAGTGAGAGATCATCATATTAGGACTCTATAAAATTCATAAGATTAATAACACAAACATTTGGATATAGGGATCATTTCAAGACCTTAGATATGGTCATGAAATGAAAAGCACAAACCTGCTACCACTTTACCCTTATCAATAGCTTGTGAAGAAGTATGATTTTCATCTGTTAAACCTATAACATTTTCATTTAACATCAATTTAGTAAAGACATTCATATATTGTACTTAACTTCTCATTTTAAACAATCCATATTTAACTTCTCATTTTAAACAATCCATATTCAATCATATTATGAAATCCTAAGTCAACTTTGATACATAATGAACATATAATCATTATACAATTTTATAACATTTCACATTCCTTATAACATTCACTAACTTGTGCAATTTATCATATTATAACTTGATTATATAATCACTTTTAATGCATGAACAACTCATCTTAAGTCTTATCTATAAACAACATATCTATAATTGCAATCATACATTCACATTTCTCATAATACATAATATTATACATTATAACTCACTTGTTGCCCACTAACAAACATTTTAATATTTTCATGCCGTTACATACCTATACACACTATCAAACTCCAATATCAATCTATAAAAACATTGTTTGTTCATGTTTTCAACAATTTCAAGAATAACATGCTACTGCCCCTTAAAAAAATAAAACCCAAATCTATTCTCAACTTAGGCAGTAAATTGAATTCAATATACCAATACATATACCATCTTTTCTACCAATCTTATAGCATAACAAGTCTTAAAATCACCATTAATCATCATTTACATAATAACCCAATAAAAATTCACCTTTATATTGTAAAACATGTAAATAAATAAAAAGAATAAGAAAAGGCATACATATAGTTTATATAATCCAAAATAAACATAGAAGTTAAAACCCATATGATCTTACCTTAGAAAAATACTTTGCTTTAACCAAAAACACAAGGAAAATAAGAGAATTTAGAAGTTGTTTTCATTATAATGGAAAACCTAACCTAATTTTGCTCTTTAAAATTTAGGTTTTAAGTCACGTATGGCCGTATGGTACCACGTACACTCGTATGGATCCAAAAATCCCAATACCATTTTATGCTAAAATGATGGTACGATCATGCCATCAATTAGTACACCCGTATGATTTAAAAATCTTCAATACAAATTTACGCCAAAGTGATTGTATGACTGTACCATCCATTGGTACACCTGTACGAAAAGCTACTGCCAAAAAATACAATTAATGGTATGTCTGTACGGTAAATCCGTATGCCCATACCATAAACACAATTAATGGTGCACCCGTACGTAAACCCGTACACCCATACCAATGTATTTTTTTATAAATTCTTTACTTACAAAGACTTAAGCTTATCTATTCTCTTATATAACATTCTTTCATCTTCTCTTTATTATTTTCTCTATGAATTTCCTATCATATGAACTTCCTTTATTCATAAAGTACTTTAATATCATATTCATCATGTCAACATATTCATGCATCATATCTCATTCATGCATTTCATGCACTATTCAATCATTCTCTATCATGTATTCATAAAATGTATGTACACAAGAATAGGGTGTATGTATGGATGTAACAAAGAACCTTGGTTATTTTTAGGGAATTTAATGCTTTTAGAGCATAGAATGAAAAAATAAGGACATTATGATAAAATCATCACTAAATGAAATTGTTCAATAGGTTTAAGGAAGTGAATGGATTTATTGACCTTGGATTGAAGGAAAATAACTTCACTTGAAAAAATCAAAAATGAAGAAAATTGTACCTAAAGGTGCAAGTTATACATGTTCTACTAGGTTTAAACTATCATTTGTTAGTGCTTATTGAGAAAATGTTGTCCAATTGATATTGTGGAATCTTTTGATTTGAGGAAAGTGAAAAAAAAGATAAGGAATGTTAAGAAATTATTCACAAAAGCTAGGATTTAAGGGTAGATAAGTCTTAGGTCCCTCAATATATGTGTGAAAGGAAGTTGATATCTTACAAGAAAGGATTATCTTCATGGGTAAGATCAAAGTTTGAGAATAATAAAGCTACAATTGAATCGCTTAAAGCTTAAATCAATTCACTTCAATCTTTAGTTAATTAGAGGGATCGTCAAGATAAAGAAACTAGACTAACAGTGGAACTTGATAGATGTTGGAATATAGAAATGGTTCATAAGCTTCAAAGGTCTTAAATTAATTGGCTTTCTTTAAAGGAAGAAAAATACTCAAATTTTTCTTGCTATGGCAACTTAAAGGAGGTCCAAAATCAATATATTTAAATTAAGAATGAAACGGGTGTTTAGGTTGACAATGATAATGTTATAATTTAGGTCATCAAGTGATACTTTAAAAGATGTATTATAGGGAATGAATAAGTAGGTTATTAAGGTTTTAGAGAGTATTAATCAAATAATGACTTTAGAAATGAATACTAGCTTGAACTACCCTTTATGCATGGATGAGGTTAAAGATGCTATGTCCAGATTGGGTTTTATGAAAGCCCCTAACCCATGTGGTCCTTAGGAATCCTTTTATTATACCTATTAGGATAAAATCGCTAATGATGTTTTTATAGCAATAAAAATTTTTAAGTATGACACTTTAGAAGGTAATATCAATCAAACTTTCATAACTTTTATCCTTAAAAGATCCAACTCTAAATTAGTTATCCATTTTTATCTAATTGGCTTATGCACTTTCATGTACAAAATTATAGCCAAGATCCTGGAAAATATGTTAAAACACTTTCTTGATACTATCATTGAGATTACTCAAGTATCCTTTATCCCAAATAGGATGATCCATGATAATTTAATTATAACTCATGAAGCTTTTCATTCATCTCAAACCAACAAAAAGAAGAAAGGAGAGGGAATGGCTATAAAATTAGATATGGTGAAAGCCTTTGATCAAGTTAACTAGAAATTTCCTTGATTGGTTACAAGGATAATGGGGTTCTATGAATTTTGGATGGATAGTGTAGATGTGTTACCTTACCATCCATAATTACCCTTATAAATAGTGCTCTTATGAGTTGGTTCAAGCTAGAGAGAGGTATCTATTAAGGAGATCCTCTTTCTCCATACATATATCTCCTTATTGCCAATATCCTTCCTAGGATGCTAAATGATACAATACATCAATAAAAAATTATCAATTTTGAGCTTACCAAAAGATGTCTGTCTATAACTAATATGATGTTTGTTGATGATACAATCCTATTTGGTAAGGCAAGTTTTAGAGAAGCTATAAAGTTAACCAAATTCTAAAGGGATGTAGTCAAGACACAAGATAAATGATTAATGTGTCCAAATCTAGCATTTTATTTAGTCATTAGGTTCACTTTGAGGTTAAAAGAAGAATTTTTAATTTATTCAACATGAAGGAAATAGTGAAAGGTGAGCATTATCTAAGTCTTCTTGCTCATTATAGTAAATCTAAAAGAGCACTACTTAGCTTCATTGAGGAAAGAATTTTGATGAAGACTTAACTTGAAAACAGTAAGGGAAGTGATGATTAAGTCGATGCTTTAAGTGGTCCTAACTTGCACAATATCATGTTTCTACCTTCTTGTTCTTTTATTATGAAAATAGATGCTTTGAATGGAAGGTTATTTTAGGGAAGTGATGAACCAAAGAAAGGAATAACTTGGATAAAATGGAAAAAAATGATAATGTCAAAGTTTAGAGAAGGATGTGGTATCAAGGAGTTAGAATTATTCAACCAAGCTCTCTAGCTAAATAGGTATTACATGCTATATGAAATCCAAAAGCTGTATGGGTATGAATTTTAAAAAGAAAATATTATCTAAGTGGAGACTTATTGATGACTAATAAAACTCGAATGTTTCATGGTAATGGTCAAGTTTGATGTTTAAGAAATAAGCCTTATTAAAGGGCTTGAGATGGAATATCAAAAGTGGAAGACAAACACTTATTTAGGGTGATCCTGTTAGTGTATGCTCTAGAGCATCATGTGTATTTGAACTATATGTTTCATTAATAAAGGCATTATTTATTATATAGTACAATATTGTACATGAAATTGTTTTACTTAGAGTATTAAACTATATATTGAAGTCCATGATATTGGAACAGTACAAAGGATTCCAAAAAGAGTTTATGGAATGAGATTCTTATTGTATACAAATGTTCAATATCTAAATATCCCTGATCATGGTATTAATAAGAATGGACA